>OZ023222.1:10670199-10966800 GCA_964006125.1 Cryptus viduatorius
GAAGGGGGCGATGCTGCTGGTGCTGCTGCTGGTTGGAAGGTAAGTCCCGCGTTTCCAGCAAGCGGTTCGCGGGAGTTAGTCGCACGATCTCGTTCGGAGCGTCGGGACGTCCGACGTCGCGATCGACAGCCTCGCGTCTCTCCGCCTACGCATTCATCGATTACGTCGCGCCCAATTAACTTCTATTACGTTTACCGCTTCCATAATAAATATCGTTCTCGAGGCGCATTGAATTTTCATCGATTCGTGAGCTATTTTTTTTGCTAATCAAAACTCGGGTAAATAAAAAAAACCACGTTTAAACGTCAAATGTGTGAAAATGTTTTTTTACGATTTTTTTTTTTGCAAATGAGTTACGCGTGTGTTAATTTTTTTTTTTTTTCGATAATTCCGACACGCGAAGTTAATTTTTTTTATATTAGCTCCAAATTTCCACTGCTACGAGGATTAATTCTACTGTGGATCGAGGATCGAGGATATTTAATTGGTAGGTGAAACGATTTTTTTTTTTTTTTCGATCTATAAGATTTTTTTTTTGCAATTAAGATAGTTGTGCAAATGAGGGGATAAAAATGGCTTAAGAATATAAGTTGGGAGTAAAGATTGTTTCTCATTGTCGAGCGATCATTCGGATCATTCAAGCTCCGCGGAGCGGCCGACCATTAGTCACGGCCAATTGCATTTCACTATCGAAGTAACTGGCGCCAACGAGATTTACATTCGTTTTGCACACGGGGGAAGATGATTAATCAAACGTCGAGCCGAGCGAGCAGTTTAAGCTCGACACGGTAACGCGAAGGGGTTAGTACGGACGGTTTGAAATGGTAAATGATAAAGTCGGTTATATGTGCTGCTGATTGTGCGTACAGTTGTACTCCTAAACGATTGCTCCCCCACCGTTTCTGACATATCGAACGGAACATAAACGACTCTCAATCCCTACATGAAATAATTAATGAACGAATCTTTGTTATCGAAAAATGAAAAGCTGTTCATTCGTAACAATTTGTTTATCGTTTTTGTAAGGCTTCATTTTTATGTGCCTTCGAATCGTTAATCAAAATGTTATTATTACGAATGTATTAAAATCGTATCGATCTTTTTTCGCGTAAAAATAAAAAATTGCTTACCGGCATCGATATAAATAGTGAACATTCCGATAAATAACAATGGTCCGCGATAATAAATTTATTTTTGTTAAATGTTCCGTATGCTTCGAAAATTCATTAGATAATTAAAACGGAATTCTGCATTGACATTAATGACGTTTTGTATACACATTTCACTAGAAAGTTATAGCCGCGCAAGCTTAATAAATCATCAATAGCGATAGAAGGTGTAGCTTACCGTTCGTTCGTTTTACTGTTCGTCAAAATAGTTGTTTTTTACTATTTTTTTAGTATTTTTTATTAACTCGAAGCCCCGTGAGAACGGTTCGCAAATGTACACATGTATTTTCAACGTTTCCCGGTATATGCACGTGTATTCACGCACGCCGGCAAAACCTCGCGCGTACCTCCGTCACATTATTATGTGAGTCCGGCGCGTCTCTCTACCCATGCCACGCATCATATTTTACGAATGTGGAATATTAATTCCCGTCATTCGTATGCGGTATTCGTAAATGTACGCTACAGAAAGACGCGTCACTTTACGTTCAAAATCTCGTACTTTCGAGAGATATAATTTGACCGGCAGAGTTGGTGCGATACACGTGTTTATTCGTCTCTCTGGACCCCGAATAATTTCAATCACCGCGGGAAACTGGTTAAATAGAAAAATTTACCGATCATTCGACAGCCATTAAAATAACGATCTCTCGAATCTCAGTCAGTAAAAAAACGTAACTGCTCTCCGCAAATTCTCCGCGACGCGGATCTAATGCAAAAATAATAATAACTACTGTTTCTATATATATTCTCAATGGTTCCCACGAAAACGGCGTGATTTTTTTTTTACGCAATTCTTCGCAACGTCGTGAGAAACAGAACTTATTATTATTATTATTATTAACTCTTTCAATGCCGGAATGGTGTGGACTAAAAAATGTATCGTTGATTTTGAAACAAATTAGAAAAATTCTGAGCGCTTCACTTTCGAAACATTCGATCATTTTTTGTGATCATTAGCGGCAAGATTATCCGATCGGTAAAGAAGTTAATACAGAAAATAAAAATCTGTTTCAGAGTTATGTAAATAACATTTCGTCGGTAATTAATTTGTGACTAACTAGCGTGTCGTATAAAAATCTGAATTTGAGAAATTTATTCGTTTTTTGATCAGGAAACAGGTCCAACCTCTCGCCGTGCGGATAAATCGTTAAAAAAACCTGTTTGCGCATAGCGCAGCGCCAAATTTCTTGTATCGACTGAATTAACAAAAATTAATTAGTTACGATAATACATCGCGTTATTCAACTCGAAAGTCTGGTAATACAGCTATAGCTATCGCGATAACACTGCGTGACTCTCTGGCAATCGGTTCGAAGTTACCGCGAGTGGGAAGCAAAGATGCGTGTACAGTAGTACACGCGAGTAGTACAGTAATAGAGAAACACAACCATCACGGAGTTTATTCCTATATACGCCCGCGCGCGCATTCTCCGGTAGGTGTACACCGCGATGAAACGTCGCGGATTATGTACAGTAAAACAGATTAAGCGTCTATCCCTCGGGTGTATATATGAACACCGGTGGCGACATTGCGGTACGCCACGCGCTAATCATCCTCATAAATTCATCATCATCATCACCAACGTCAAAAGCCTCGAGGATAATCGCGCGATGCTTAAACTAAAGCAAATTTCTCCGCACGCGGACGTGCCCGCGGACTTTATACCTCATCCCTGTCTCATCTATACCTCATCTTTATCTCTTTTCATACACACACGTATCCCTCTCCCTCGTTCGTTTCCTCAGCGCGGTACCTTCTTCGCGATCTTTCAAGTCTCTTCCCGACTTCGGCGAATGACGAATTCCTCCGGGGGCCATTCAACCTTCTGCTTTTTTTTCCATTGACTTTGCTGAATGCGTAATGGGAAGACGAACAGGTGCCTCTTGTATTACATACATTATATACATAGACGCGGGCATATAGCCGCATAGTAGTAATCGTCTTTTCAACGCCGCTAGAAGAGATCGCCGAGAATCCATTGTGTAATTTATATTTTCTAGGACGTCGTGCACGCAGCGTCGAACATCAGTGTATCGGGTTCTCGCCGCGAAAGGATCTCCATTTTTTTTTTCTTTTTTTTTTCGTTAAGACCACTCGTACCGAAAGAAGAAAAGAAGCGAAGTAAAATAAAAGAGAAATAATGAAGTTAGTGGGATCTGTGAAATAAATGTGCGGACCGACAGTACAGACGGAGGGATAAGAGAAAAAGAGAGAGTGGTTAATGAAAAAACGGGTAACAGTGGAACAGCTGTGACGCAATGTCGTCGAGTGGTGAATTTTCGACTCTTTCGAGCGGCGAAGCTACCGGCACCGGTGAGGATTCGTTACCGAGTTCGCGGGAAGCAACAGCCGAAGCTGCCGGTTCCGGTGGTTCTTTTGTACCTCTACGCGAGTTTTTGGACAGATTTTCATTGCCGCGAGTGGTCAGAGTCGAAGGGGGCGGTGGAAGACCAATTCTCCTCTACAAACAACAGCAGAGATCGCTACGAGTCACCGCTACTCTACTGATGCAACGTTATCGTCACGATGTTAAAGTTGGACCGGAAATAGTCATCCCGGAGGGCTATCCTGGTGAGTTTTTTTTATTTTTCTTATTTTACACATAACTTATTATTATTTATTACTCAATTACACGGCAATCCAAAAAAATATGATTTTCAAAAAACATCGAACGAGTCAATAATCGTTCATCGTGGCAACAATTAAAAAAAATTAACCATTTCCTCATTTTATCCAAACAAAACGAAAACCCTTATTACCACATAAAATATTGAAAGTAATGAGGAAGTACCATGCAATTTTCATTTTCACCTGTTAAATTCAATTAATATAAAGAATACGAATCCTATTTCAACCGCACGCTATGGAGAGTCAGGCAATTAATATCTAAGAACGGTAACATTTTTTTTTTTTTTTTTTCTCTCGAATGATCTACTTCCTCCGTATTTACTCTACGCAGATAGATAATTCCTGAACTATTCCCATTGCCACTGCGATGAAACGATATACAAAAGAATCCGCACACATACGCGCGTAGTGCACACAAAAACATCGTATATTATTATTTACTCAAAAGTTACTCCCGCCTCGCGAGCGCATGCGTGGTGCAATTTATCTTGCGGTTCGATGATATGTCCGACTTTCTCCTAATCACAATTACGACTCGCATCGTCAAGTTGCGATTTTTATCAGGCACAACGACTCGTACCTAACGTTCTACTTCGCCGCGCTGTATTACGCCGTCTGCGTTACTGGTTGCTCCGAGCTGCCTACCGCGATTTCACACGGCTCGATGCATCGAGAACCCGAGTACACGTATATATGTGTAGAGGAACATACATTGCAATAGAGCTATAGAGTGCACCACTGCACTCTGTACCTACCTATGCGCCCATATCTTTACCGTACAGCGTAAAAGTAACGCTGTTGCCGGTGTTGCTACTCGCGGAATATCTGCGGTTGTTAGTTATTGGAATACGGGTGCGGGGTCGCGAGGCGAGGTCGGAGCATAAAAAAAAAAATTATAAATAGAAAATAATGAAATATCTTCGATGTTATAAGCGGAGAAGTAGGGGATAGTGCAGAACTATGAAACTCTCGTATAGCTGATCGCCCGGTACATTTCTCCGATCGAAGCACGAAAGCGAACTAAGCGCGGAGAGCCTACCGTACGCACATCGATCACGTCCAGGCGCGATGATCGATCGCGCTCTCTCGCGAATCCTATCGGAAATTCGATCTCGAGAGACGACTAGTTGTAGCGAAGTTGGACCGAACGAGAGTCTAGTTGAGATACAGAAAGAGAAAGAAAGGAAGTCTCTTCACATCGTAACACGACTCAACGATCAGCGCGACGTGCAGATCGTATAGTCGTCATCGTCGTCGTCGTCGTCGGAGAATAACAGCTCCGTAAATAATTTCTTTATTCATCGAGATGCGCTGCATATAGATTTTTTTTGTCCCTCCATTTTCTCGTGTATTGAGAAGGATGCATAGGAAGGATCGAGAGGACTTCGATGCCTATTCATTCCTCCGCGTTGATTGGCGTCGGAACGATCTCAATGCTACGGTCGGAATGCATCTCAATTCGATACGACTTCGAGCGAAGAAACTCAGTCGTCTAGGCGTCGACTCAATCCACAATACAACGATCGTTGATGCAGACATCGAAATTGATTTAAAAAAAAAAGTATCCGAATTCTGGACCATTTTTTGGTTTCTAATCAGCATTTTTGGTGGAATTATTATCGGAGTAAAAAATCGTAGATTTCTGTACAAAATTTTTTTTTCGGCAAAAACGAACTGAAAAAACAGTCGGAACCTTCAGGATTAATTTTTAAGCTTATAACTCCGGTAATGTGGATTAAATAAATTTCGTAATGGGTTCACGAAAAAAATTATCAAAAAGTGACATTCGCTAAAGAATTTCACGAACATATTCGCAATTAATAATGACCCCCATTGTCCACGGACTCGAATTACCCGGGACTCCCTAATCGTTATGACACCGGAGAAATTTCTCGTTCTCTATCTCGTTTTCTACATAAATTATGTACACGTAACACGACGCCTGTGGAAGAAGCACTCGCGGAAAAGCTTTTTTTTTCTTCTTCTTCCCTTTCCCGCGTAAATACTACCTTATTTATCTAAGCTTAACGCACAGACGATTCCCCGCAGCGAGTTTCTCTCACGAGATAGCACTCTCTGATTTCCTCGGGCGTAAAGCGAACTGAAGAGCTCTGGGAGGAGGCCGCGGGGCTAACATGTGTTAAAGTACCTACGCACGCACACCTTGCACCTTGCACACCGGCTTCGCCGTTCCACGGTGATACCACATGTATATATATACATATATATATATCGAGAACGCGTAGTTGCGCCTTATTCAGGTGCGTGTAGATGCCAAACCGCCTGTATCTACGCGGACAGTAGGAATCTGAGAGCATATATCCTATTATAGTGGTGCACCGGCTAAAGGAACTTCAAGTACGATATCCAAAGGGTTTTTCTTCCAGTGGAAACTGCGTGCAGCAACTGCGATTTAAATCATAGAATCTCTTTTCCCTCCGAAAAAAAAATACCCAACAGATCGTTGTGGTTGAAAAATGACCAATCAAAATTCTGCGAAAGCGGACTTTTCGAGATTCCGCCGAAGCGTTCAATAGCCAATCCCTGCAAAGCCTTGGCATTTGATACCCTCCACAGAAAATCATTTGATTCATTTTTAACGAGTTATGAAATTCTAATAAATAGTTGTCGAAATAATGTGGCAATCGTTCATCAGAAGTATACCTTTATGACAGTGCACTATATTTATATTTAGCCTTGTAGATCGCTCAATTCCCAGCTAATACTTTCTATTTCCTCGATAAAACCATTATAATCAGATCAAAAATAATTGACATCAACATCCGTTCGTTACCATCCCTCGGTAAAACGTATGGCACATCGACAAATCGTAATATCGGTAATATTTTCTTTATAAATAGTGAGGCCAACGTATGAGGTAATCGCGTCGTGCAGTGAATTATAATCGAATATACGCGCCCTTTCTTCCTTCTCCAGTATCTCCAGTCTCCAGTCTCCAGTCTGTGGTCCACACTAACGTCTCGTCTTTGAATTCATATACGTAACATACACACATATAAATGCCTCTTCAGCATCTCGTAGTTCCTCAGGGCTCGGAGAGCATGTACCCGCGTGACGTACGTACTTGTAACTCACCTCTTTCTCTCGGCAGCTTCCCTCGGGTGTAGGTACGTAAAGCTCACTTGCAAAAGGTAAGAGTACGAAAGTTTCCGCGGCGCTTACACACATACAAATCTTTCTCATCGCGGAGTGTAACAACGGGTTGTAACATCGAGACTCGCGTCCATTATAAGGATATACCTCGGTATATACATAGGTATATACATAGTTGTAAGTACACAAGTATAAGTGCGGAGGGCGTACATACGGTCAGCATCATTGCTGGGTAGGTGGTCAGTGACATACGGCCGCGGATAATATTCCAATCGTATTAGCATAACGCTCTCAACCGATCCCTTACACTATATACTTATATACTTTTTGTTGAATGAAAAGGAAACGAATTATGAATAGCACGCGCTCACTTCGCTAAACGCTCGCGTGTGTGTGTGTATACACGTAGAAACCAAACCGAGTTTCTTGCGTGGGCCTAAATTACGTTTCCTCACTCGTACGTAACATAACGCGAATTGCGCGCGCAATTCCCGAGTCCCTATATACGCGTACTCGGGGTATGTACCTCACCATCGGTGCAAAACGGCCGTTTCGATCTCTGTCAGCCGTATACACGTGCGTTATATATTTTATATATATTTTATATAGTAACAAAGTCGTTGCGCGCATAGATCGCGATTTCTAAGCACACGCGTCGATTTTATACTCATACACGCGCACAATGGCTCCCTAACGAGTTAAGCCTTTCTCCGGCATTAATCTAACGCTTTAAAGCGCTATACAATGAGACACGGGATTGATATGGTCCTTGAAACTTTATTAACGAGTTATTAATTTATCTTTTGTACATCGCAAGGGTGTTTCGACGGACAAATCGTGTCAAGGTATATTAGTAATTTATTTCGTGATTAAAGGGGGGGGGGGGGGGAGGGATCGAGGTAGAAAGTATGTGAGCACATCGAAAGGGAATGAGATATATCGTCGGTTTTACGGAAGCCTCTGTCGAGGAACGATCCTACAGGTAAAAATATAAATCCTTCACGCGGCGATCTCACCACGATTGCGAAAGATAAGGAGCGTAGATATATCTGAGAGGGGATAATTCTTGTTCGCGCGGTGTTGAGATAAACAGAGAAAGAGAACAGCTAACGCTCGATTTTCAAAAGACGGCGAGGAATTTTGCAAAAAATCTGGTTAATTGCTCCGATCGTGCGTTCTTGCAAGTTTCTCCCTCTTCTCTATTTCTTTCGTGGTTCAGTCTTCACGTTCGTTAGTTTGATGCTTTTTTTTTATTCTATGTATATATATATAGATATAGATATATAGATATACTATATTATACTCCTTTTCCCCCGCTTCGCCTCGATGACTTTTACGTTTTATTCAATTTTTGTTTTTTTTTTTTTCGTCTCCTACGTTGCGCTCCTCACCTTCGGGAGAAACTGGCAAAGAGATTGGATCTATGCGCGCGAAGTGGACTATAAATTCCGCGAGCAAATTCTCCGCGGGATACGTCGCAAGCTCTCTCGTGAAATAGGCTCCGAACTCAAGAAAAAAATGCGAAAAAATATGAAACGTGGTGCCCAAGCGCTTCGTTATATGTATTCGTAGGAAAGGATGCGGGTAAAACGGGTCAGTAGGTTATGCGGGTTAATCGCGTTACGAGAAATATCGATAAAAAATTTCTAAAAAATATTAAAAAATTAACGGCACTTGAAAATTAATCATTGATTGAAAAACTCTATTGAAAGAAGTAATCAGTAGTCAAATCGATGAAACCACTAAAAATTGAAAAACAAATGAACGAACAACCAAATGATATATTTTTTCCCGACTTAGATGACCCGCTGTATCCCCTTCAATTTTTCATATATACAGCTCTCGTTTTCCAGTTCGTTGACTCGTAGCGCGATAATGGAGGACCTTGCGAGAGTATTTTTTTAATCGGTGGAGAGAGAGTGCCTCACCTCTTTTCCAGACAGCCGCGCAACCCTCTACGCGCCGACACACGTTCGTAGCGAGCCGGTCGAACGAGAACCCGCGAGAGCTCTGTGAGCGCGTAGCGCATTATCACAACCACCGCGCGGTATACACGGGACTCGGGGAGTTGTCTATCAGGTGCGCGCCTCGACTTTATGCGCTCGGTTAACATACGGCGTTACCGTATGTGTAGCGGAGTTGATGTGAACGAACTAGCAGTGAGAATTCAACGAAAAAAAAAAAAAAAAAAAAAAAAAAAGCCCAACGCTGTTATCTTTATAGCGGCTCGGACGAGATACGTCGTGAAAGCGCTCTCGCGAGACTCTCGTCCTTCGTCGCCTTCATCGTTGTTCATCGCTCTTTTCGTTTGCTGCGCAGTGCAAAAACCTCTTTTGCCATGCAAGCAACAGCAGCAGCGGCAGCAACAGCCATGAATTTACTCACTCGCAAGAAAACCTTCGCTAATATATGTGCTCTCAGCCGGTTAAGCCAGCAAAGCACTCCACTCCCTCTTCGAATTATCTCTACTTATCGCGTGACCCGCAACACTCGGATACTGTCAATTAACGAATCGTCTGTTTAATCACTAATTAATTGATGAAAACTACACGACAATGAATGATTCACATTTTAGCAGTTATATGCATTAAATCGATAACGCATCGCGTTGTATAATGCATTTGTGAAGTGTCCTGCGTATACGTATTGCGAGCACAGCAGGTATATCAAACTTACCTAAGAGAGCATAGCGTGAGATAGATATTATCGGGTATTAAATGAGACCAGAGATTTCTGTAACTCGTGATACACATCGTGCGTTTTTTTTAATTATAATGTTAAGAACGCGAAGCGTATCTCTTCCCCATCGTTAACGTGATGTTTTCTTCAAACGGCTCATACATACTTCAGAGTTTAGTTGGAATTTAATAACTGCGAAATTTTTTTTTTTTTTTTTTTTTTTTTTCAAGTGCTCTCACTGATTATTTTTTTTTTTTGAGAGGCGAGTCACAAATGTATGAACTTTAAGTCGATATTGTAAAATTTATTAAAAATTTATCGAAATTTCGAAAAATCGATTAAATTCCATTTATTCGAAGGTTAACCTGAAAGAACATTTTTTTACTCCGATATTTGTCTCTGTGAAAAATCTCGCAAAGAAGACGAACGATCGTTTTACCGTGGAGTTGCGGAATGTATCGTAAAAAAAAGATTGGTATAGAAAGACTTCAAAAGCGAGCAATAAACAGCGAAGCAGTCTATCCGACGTCGTGGGTGGAACTGGAAACTTGCTGTTGAATGCGTTCTCAGCGTGCGGAAGTGTAGCCGTGAGTCCGAGTGATGTGCTCCCTTCTATGCATAACACGTTGATTTACAGCCAGAAACGTATCGTGCGTATTACAGTCTGACTGCATCTCTCTGCTCGCTGACCGCTGAAGAGAGCTTTTTTTTTTTTTTTTTTTCATATACACATAACCGTTGATGCCCGGTGGGATCAGCTCGAGGGCGTGAGTCCACCGGAGTGTTCGACTATACGCAACAAGGGTTTGCGCTGTGGAACTCTCTCATCTCAGACGAAGTGGCGGCGGCGGCGTTTCTCGCGCCTCTTGGATTTGCATAAATCTCGGAAAAGGCGCGGGAGGCGCGAAATCGAAAGTTCAGCATCGCTGACTCGGCAACCGGCCAGCCAGCTCGACGGCACCTATCCATAGTAGTATTATAGTACACTTTTCTTTCTTTCTTTCTTTCTTCGTATAAGCGAACACCACAGCGTACAAAAGCTTCGCCAATGTACGTGAACACGAAGGCACGCGTTACGTGCTCCACGCCGCTTTACGATCGCTACGGGAATTCGTTCGTAAGTGCTACGCTGCATGGCTGGTCAGCGAAGCAGCATCCCGTCTCCTCTATTCGTTTTTCGCTCTCATACGACGTGTGCGTCTCGAGGAAATAACCTTCGTAACGAACGACTCCCTCACTATGAAACGTTGCATCGTCGACTGATCCATCGTGACGAATCTCTAGTGAAATCGCTTATTTATTCTCATCTCAACTCCGACGTTTATTGACTTCGGGTTATACGAAAGATTCCGGACCCTATTCGATTATTGGATTATTTCGATTATTTTTCTTCGTGCAATTGACGATTATACGGTCATTCGTGGATCATTGATACATATGCATTTCTCGCGAAGCTCGCAAATTATTTATTTCATTTCAATTTATTTATTTTTTATATAAACAGAATATATATTCATTATAATGTACTGTCAGACGATTTTTCGTATTTACGTTTATTTAAAATGATTTCATAATTTTTACCAATTTTACGATAAACTCGCAATTATGTATTCTTGTAATTATTTCGAGAGCTTTTTTTTGTTTTCATTAATTATATTAATGCAGACGCGGTATGCATAATTGATTACGCGCAGTGCCGCGTTTCAGTGCATAAAATATCTTGAAACAATAAAATCGGGTGACGTTAAGGAATTAATGCACCTGTTAGTGTCGCTGCTCGCGATGTTTTAGTGGTAAATGCCTTATCATTCTTCTCGGCACGTAAACTTCTTAGTTCCCGTATGAACAGTGTTTGTTATATATCTATATGTACATCTATAGACGTTGCGATACAGAGAACTATTCCCGGCATGCAGCAACCAAGAGCATCAACGCCGCCTGCGGAACGTATCGATCTATCGAAGGTCGCGTGTGTGCAGTAGAGACGCAGCGAGAAAGAGAGATCTCTCGACTCTCAACGCGAAGAAGGATACTCGCGCGAACGCTTTTTTGTCTCCTTACTCTGTTGCTCAACGAAGGCTATAATACCTTCTCCGTGTCTCCCTCCTCTTCTTATATTCCTCGCTTCTTCTTCGTCTTCGTCTTCGTCTTCTTATTTCTCACTTTTTATCACTCTCCTTCGATTGGAAGTATTCCCGCCCGAGACGACAGAAAATTAAATCGTGACTGTCAACTCGACTCTTTTGTCAGTCCTGAATGTCGGAGTTTTTTTTTTTTTTTTTTTTGAGATCAAACTAACGCGGTGTCAGTATTTTTGTCATAAAACAATTTTACGAATGAATGACGAATTCATGAAACGCGTCCTTGTGTCACATACTTTTTATATGGCTGATTAAATTTTAATTCACGGATAACGAAAAAACGTACTAAGACCAAATTTTTTAGGCGTCCGTTTGATCTTGAGTTCGATATTATTATCGAATTTTCATCGGACCCTGAGCTCAATTTAATTCGAGATAAATCTCATTTCGAGATCGAAATCTCGAAATTTCGGGATGGATAATTTTGTACTAATCCTGTGATAAAAAAAATGTCAAATATGTTTTTCAGATAGCAAATAGCAAAAACGAGAAACGGAAAATTTATTGTATAGATATTATACGGCGCTTGTAAATTGAACGTCTTCAAGGTTCGTCTGTCTCCACGTAATATCTCGAAATTGCATCTCATTCGCGTTTCTTTGTCCTCGTGCGTAAAACCAACACGTTTTCGTATCGCTTCACGACACGTATCTCACCCGCAGCATCTGGTCAACCGCGCCGGTAGATCGCGAAGTCCGGAAAGGATGAAAGAAATCCCGACTGGTGTGTAAAAAAGGGTGCGGCGAAAACGAACGCATTAATTTATGGGTGACGCGACGCCTTCGGACGAAAGATTGCATTCTACTTCTGATGTTTCTCCTGCACGAAGCTGCGACAGCATTCGCGAGTGCATGAAAAGCATCAAGGAGAGTTGTACATGTGCGTATATGCACACATGCGCGCGGTATATGGCCGACGAACTGACGAGGATCGATCGGTAGATCGCTGGTGGATCGGGCGCGTCGTCAACGCGAGTGCCATCACGTATACGATACGTGCCTATAAGCTCCGTGCCGTATCGTTCCTTCTCTTCGTTCTCCTCTTCTCCTTCTACCCTTTTTTTATTTCTTTTTTTCTTCCCTTTTGTTTATCCTCTTTTGCTAGCAACCCATCGGATCTCTACCATACGAGTTTCATCGATCTATACTGAAGTCTTATAACAGCTCCTTCGTCGACGATCAAAGAAGCGGGTGTCCTTCCGAACGATAGTGGCTCTCAATTCGTTCAACTTGTCTTTGGGTCAAATTTTCAAACGTTTGGCAATAACATATCCGTGCAAAGACCAGGAAAGCAACAAGATTGTTGGCCACGATAAATTATTTCCTGCGCTGCGTCGTACGTACAGATTTAACGTGATATTTAAATATCTTGAATCGATTAAAAATTCAATCGCTTGTTGCGCGATAGCGTGCGGACTAACATAAGAGGGAGAAACTTAGAAGCAGGATAAGCTTATCGTTAAGTTCCCACACGGGTTTTGCTTAACGCATCGACCAGGCCCCTGCCGATCCGTTCAGTGTACCCTACAGAACGCTTGTGGAGTTATTCGCCTATTCGTTAAATGAATTATAATGTCAAAGGAGCGCGAGGGTGCGCCGCGTCGTTGATTTTTCTGATGGTATTAAAGTCGCACGAGAGACTTCCACGTGCGATTTCGTTGCAATTTAAAACATTATTGACACGCTGAGAAATTTCTGCGAAATAAAATTTTTCGATTGCTGAGAAATTAACAGTTAAATAGTTGATAAAATTCGCTTTCTACGTGATATATAGTTCGTTGTATCGTCATTTTATTCGTAGAATGTTTGATTTGTGAAAAATTTAAATACCCGAAATTATTTTAAGGGTTAATCGGTATAAAAAAAAATAATAATAATGCACAACCATTTTGTTCGCAAAATTGTGCCAACGGCAAGAAATACATTTCTATCGATTTCTTCGCTGTATATTGTCGAATCCAAGAAAAAAAAATGAATTCCATGCAAGAAAAACGAACTATCGTTTTTCAACTAGAATCGCCCGCCCTATTCCTGCTACTAGACAGATGTAAATACTCCGTAGGGATAAAAGTGGCATATGCCGGAGGGCTTCGCGAAATTGAATGTAGCATACGCCGTTTATATCCCAGCGAGCATATATACCAACCGCCCACTAGACCTTCGAGGCCCTCGCGAGCCTTTAACTTCCACGTAAAAAAAAAAATAAAAAAAAATAGAAAAAAAAAAGAATGAAGAAGTAACCGACGTGAAGAGGAGGAAGGATCGTAGCATAAGGGACGAGAGAGATCAGTGGGCATGCGGAGAGATCGCTTCGAGCAGAAGAATCGTTAAACCGTGAGCGGGGACCTTGATATTCCTGACTTAATATCAAGCCTCGATTGATGATACACCTACATCTCAGCGCTGTATCTTTCCTTCTCGCTTTCGCCTCAGAGAAAGAACCTTTGCCTCTTACCAGCAATAAACGATGCAGTGATTGGCAATGCTGCATATCGAACGAAGTATTTCAACATTCCGCGTCAAGTAGGTTACTCCATTTACACGATTTTTCGAAAAGTCATTATGCATTTTATCGAAATATTATTGGTGTCAAAAAAATTGATAAACTTCTCCAAAAATATTCCACTCTTCGGGTAAACCAATAATTCGATGGAGACAAAGTTGTATAGAAATATATAATGTTTCGCGATTAAATTAACGATCATTTTTCTCCCATTTTTTCCCCGTGCCCTTCGCCGCGATGTTATTTTTTTTTTTTCTAATTTTCAAAGAATGTTTATTGGCGGATGTAAAAAATGAAGAAAAACTGAACACGACGGAGAATTACGGTGGTCCACTTGATACAGAATGCGTCGTGTACGAAATACATCGAACGGCATAGATAGAAGCGGCCAATCACTGTTACCGATCGGTTCGGACGTACAACACTGGCCGTGCGGAGTTGTTCGAACAACATTCGCCGCGTTTTCTTGCCCCGGGATCCCAATGCTCCCGCAAGAGCGCGGAATTCGTTCATTTTTCTTATCTCACAACCGCTCATACCCGCGATCTCTGCGTGCAATGAGATGAGAAATGTAAGAAACATAGTAAGCCGTAGAAGAGAAGAAGAGGGCGGGGGGAGGGAGATACATCGAGGGTGAAGTAAAGGGGAGCCGCGGCGATGTTGAACGTGGTAGTCACGGAGTCCCTATTTATCCTTTTCTCATAACCCCGGAGCAGCGAAGCCACCAACAGCAACGCCACAGAGATCTCTTTTCCTTTCCTACATCCACCTCATCCACCGTACAGAGATCCAGATACCAACCAGCATTGAATTCTTGGACGAATAATCGTTTCGAATCATCGACGGGGCACACCGGTTACTCTGTAATTTTAGAATTATTCTTCCACACGAGAATTTCCCCTGTGGCTTCTGGGCCTCAGCTTTTATCATTTCGATCATTTCTTTTCTCTTCTTTCTTTTTCTTTTTAATTCTTTAATTTTCATTTATCAATCCCTCGTTAATTAGCGTATCTCCGCAAACCCTCGTGATCACTGCGAAATATCAGCGATTTTCTGCGATCGTTGGCAAGGTAAAAAAAATGTTTGCGAATTATCATTGCACGTCGTTAAGGATAAGATAGTCGATTTCTCAAAGACTGCGCATGCGCCGCTTGCCTTAACGTAGAGTTTCTTTACGAAATTATTTCTCTCTTTTTTTTTTACTTCGATCAATTGCCACTGCATTCTTATGGAGGATTTGTAAACATGGAATAAGCGAAACTGCAGTACTGCACTCGGTTCACAAGTCGACTTGAGAAGAACGAACGCATCACGACTTATCTCACGAACAACCATGAATAATCCATGTGCAAAATTTACCGATTTACGATTCCACGATATATCCGCGCGATCAACACAACCGATATTCGACAGACTTTCAATTACCATTTCGCGGTTCGTGCTGCACTTGCGACGCGAATGCCAAGATCGCTAAATGTGGGTTAACAAAAAAAAGTACGGGATTACGTGTATTATCTGCCGATCGCTGAGAGCTCCGATTGCGCCTATGATCATTTCTGATTCAAGGATAACTCGCCCTATATCGCGTGAGATACTCTTTATTGTGTTTCTGCGCTTTTAACAACGTGAGTTCTCAAGTTCGAGTGTATGCCGATCGCTAAGAAAGAGAGGGGCGTATCCCACATCATTCAACGTGCAGCACGTTGTTCTATAGATACTTCTGTCTCTCAGCGATCCATATATGTTTCAGTGTGTAAATGTTAACGTTGTTAAGAATAAATATCGAGAATTAATTTAAAAAATCCTTGAAAAAAAATCGTTTTTTCGTATATTATAAAATCAAACATTGAGGTCCATTCGTTTTTTTTTTTTACGAAGTTGGACGATGGGTATCTTTAAAACAGATGCTGAATAAAATGAAAAAAAAAAAAAAAAAAAAAAAAAAAAAAACTTAATGGAAGAGTACCTTTGGAGTCTCACCGACCGCGATCTTGGCGATTCGCAGGAATAATCGTCTCCTGATTCGCTATAAATGTTCGTTGTCGTACGCTGGCGAGCATTCCGTATGTATCCCGAAGGGAATATTCGCCACAGATGCAAATAGCCGGGAGGGCCTAAAAGCTCACTCGCGCTTCTCGCGCGCTCTCACATGCTCGGCATTAAACGCCCGTACGCGTTCTTCGTGGCCGACAAATTGCTCGCATGAACTAGAATAATTAGCATCGGGGAGAGAGCACTCGCCGAGCTCGCGGCCTTTCGACGCTCGCCACGGGTCGACACCATATCCTATCTTGCGTATGTAAGGATCTTATACATGTATATAGTATGGCTACTTCCTCTCGTTGAGCATTAAGCAAACTTGAGAACGTGAGGAAACCCGTGAAACTTCCCCAGTAATGCGAACTTTTAAATGGACTTTATTGAAAGAGTTTGTAAATCGGATTAAATTTCGTATCGACGACTCCATTTTTTATTAGTCGAAAATCACCTGAAAATACTTTAACGTATTCAAAATCATATTAAATCGAATATTAATTAGTATCGATCGGAAAGTTTTTCACAGAAAAAAAAAATCAATTTTTTTTTTTTTCAGCTTTCGTAATAATGTATAAAAAGCTGCACGGAAATATCTACTGTTTTTTTTTTTTTTTTCTTTCTTTTTCTCTATTTCCCGAGGGTTCCACGCTTTACGCTATCTCGGGGGTCCCGAGCGCGCGGTCTCCGATCGTAAGTCTCTCGTCGAGTTTTCCCTTTCACTCTGATACTTCTTTCCTACTCGCACTTCACGTTTGCCCTTTAACTATCCGCCTCTTTTTCCATGCAGTTTTGCTTCGTTCGCGAGCTTTCGCACACGATGCAACACACAGCATCAGGCAGCAGCCAACAAGCGATACGCTCACATTGTATGTACGTACGTACGATAGAGTCTCGAGACTGGCTGCGCGTTTAATCAACGCTCACTCGGACTCTCTCGCGATGTGCCAAGCTAAGTTGAACGTTGCCTGCTTAAGAATGTAATTTAATATGCAACCTTGCGCACCGTAGCCCCACAGCGTCATATTTATAGATATTTATGCGCTATCTTTCAGACGTATACGCGAGGAAACCCTTATGTGCATTACGTGGGCACATACTTATACGAGTTTCTCTATGTACGTTGCATAGTCTCTGTACAAGTGTTACCACGTAGCGCTCAGTATCTTCGCAGAGTTCACTGGAGCCTCCAGCTGCCTGGCGAGGCACACTGCATCGCGTATAAAACTATCATTGAAATCCCTCGGAAACCTCCCGATATCCTTGTACTTTTCTTTTCATCGTAAAAAAAATAACAAATGATTTATCGTACACGTGCATTTTTTTTCCGAAAAAAAAAAAAAAAAAAACAAAAGATTCACATCGCAATTTTATAGATGCTAAAATAGAAATTCGCTAACGAAATAGAAATCCATCAAAATTAATGTCTTTCCATAACTGTTAACCCCGAAGATGATAGACGTTTTTTTACGTAATACTATTGTAATAATACAATTTTCGAAATTTTCGAAATTTTTATTCTATCACTGTATCAATAATATATAAATTAAAGTAAATTAAAAAATACTTTTCCGATCTGATATAATCGTTGCGCTGAATAAATTTTATTTAAGTCTTTTTAAATATCGAATTAATGTAACGGAAATATTTCGGAGTCGAGTCCGATAGCTAAGTGGTCGCGAAGTGGCTACGGATGGTCATAAAATGGTACAAATTGCAAGAATTAGAACTACAAATTCGTTTGCTCTCCTTTCGTGAAATGCCTTTCTACGCATTTGTTTTTTTCTTTAATTCTTCTTTGCCTTTTCCATTTCACGGTCTCGCACACGTTTGGCACGCGCCCCCGTTCTCCTTGCGCCCACACGAACTGAAATCCTTACGAATACACGCGCGCGAAGCCAGGAATCGAGTTCGATGGATGAATACAAGAACCGAGCGGAAATCGATTAATCGTAGCCACGGCGGGTGAGCAATGTCGATTTACGCAGTGGTCACGCCCCGCGTGAGCTCGGGCCAAGAATATGGGAGTGGTGTTACGGTAATTGGACCGTTTAGCCCTCCGTAAATCGACTCCGGTGTGTACGACTGCGGGTCGATTACCGATCTCCGGATCCGTCGATCGCTTCGCGAATCGCAAAACACCTTGACGAATCTTACCGCACATACATCTACCTGTTTCTCTCGGAGTAGTAACGGAGAGAAAGAGAGATAAACATATAAAATAAACGTACGAACAAACGCGATATTCGATTACTGAATTTTTCTCGTTCGACCGCAAAATGTATAGAAAAAAAAAGGACGAAATAAGCCCATAAAACTGAGACGATTTCGAGTAATGGCAGATAATTTCAATATACTCGCGATGCGATCTGTGTGAGTAATCAATACGTCGTAAAATTTTATTAGAAAATTATCAGTTTGACTTGATGACAGGGCGATACGTTGGGTTCTATAAGATTTTCATGGTGGTAGTATATAAGGGGAGTATAATATGATGGTAACCCGATCCACTTAGGATGGATCAAAGTGATCGTGACACGATCTCGACACACGATAGGTTACCCGCGTTATCGACCCCTCCCTTCAGCATCGTTCTCACACAGGCGTTTCTCGTGCGGTGAAAATATCTATCCTAAACGATCAACGAGGCGAAGCTACGAAGAATATAATACACAAACGAAAGATTGCGCCGTAAGGCGCTACGAAGACGGCGCGGTTAGGACGGTGAAGAAACTGCTCTCTCGTGGACAACGTTAGGTATATTACCCGGTAAGTTTCATGGGGGAACGTTGCATGGTACATACAACTAAAGGAGTTTCACGTTCGCGACGTTATGACGCGACGTCCGCGCCGCTCCCCCCGCGACCGCCTGGACGGACATGAACGTCCGCGTTTATGCGCATAAAACACACGAGCTTAACAGCGCGTCTCAGCGTTGCGATAATGCGCCGTGTTTATGTTAATATCTCTCTGTTCACGCTGCTATATGGGGAGAGAGAAACTATGGGCCACAGGCCCCTCTCACTCCCCGTTTCTCTATTGTACGGCGTTTTCTACTTCGTCTCTTGCAAAGCTTTTCTTTCTGTTTTAACCAATAACTCGGTAGACGCGCATTTCAATGGGAATTGTCTTCTTTAAAGAAACATTTTGACGTACTTACCTTTCGTTAGAGAAAGTTATAAAAACAGTAAAAAATCGTAATTTTTTTTTATCGGTAAAAAAAAAAATTTAAATACGCGTAGAACGCAATTTTTTTTTATGCCCCATAGACAAATAATTGTGCATATGTAATGCCTTAAAAATCGGCATGCAATCGAATTCCAATGCCGATCGATAAAAAAAAAAGTGATTTAACCGGTTCGATACGATTTCCCTATCATTTAGTTTTTTTCAATTCCGCCACCCACTCCGTTCGCAATACGGAATAAAACCGCCTCCGTTACACAAATGATTTCCGCTAGTGTACGGCTTTTATATTATACCTGCGTTGTGCATTAGGGAAAGAATCTCTTGCGGCTAAACGTTTTACGGTAGAATCGTAAGGGGGAGGGGAGGGGGAGGAAGAAAAAAAAGTTAAAGTTATTGCGAAGGTCTTTTGCCGGGAGTGCATTGCGCTGCTTCGGCTTCTGCACCTTCTACTGTTGTAGAACTCTGTGTGTATCGGCCAGAGAGAGTCGATCTTACGATCCCATGTAATTCCGACTTAACGCTCTATCGGCTCCGGCACAGGACCCCTTGGAAAACGGCACCGCGCCTAGCCTCGGGTACAGCGCGTGTTGCACCGCTCGGTGCACTACAGTGCAGTGCATCGACAGTGCGAGAACCCTCCCGTACCCATGCCGCTTACTTATGTGCACCCGGCGACGAGACGCGCGAGTTGAGAGCACCAGCCGACGCAACGGTGCCTCTGCTGCTGTTGCTGCTTCTCGATCGCGTAATCTCGCTAATCGTTTCCGGTATCTATCTCGACCGCCTTAAACGCTTCCAGTATCATCGGGAAGAGAACCGGAGAATCGCTGTGCTCACCTCTCTCTATGGATACTATAATGTTTGCAGCGGCAGCGAGGATGCGCCCGAATATACAAGCGTCCAACACCGTACCTCGCGCGGGTCTTTTACCACCATTTTCCCCTATATATTCTATATAATATAATATAGTTGATTGAAACGAGTTTCCGCACCTAAGTGGATACTTATTGAAATTCTTACGATATCGCGAACTTTCCGCTTTACTGGTTTATACTCCAAGGTCGATGCCGTTGTCATTCATGAAAAGAGTTGCAAATTCAAGTCTGACATTGCCGTCTCGATGTTTAATTAAATATTACAACATTTTTTCGAAGTCGTCAAAGTAATAATTTGTTAGTTTGATTTATGTTTTATCACTTATAAACATTGGTGCGCTGAAAAAAAAACGACGAGTTGGGAGAACTAAAGACAAAGCTAATAGTTGGTTGGTAAACCCGATTTTTCGACGAAAATATACTCCGCATATCATAAATATATTTTCGAATTTTTTTTTTCCAAGATGGCTGATTTAATGAAAGGAAAATTCTTTCGTGAGAAAATACGTGAAGAAATACGTGAGAAAATCTTCGTAAAATGAGAAATGTTGCGGAAAATGTTGAACGATCGTTTTGATAGATTTCTCGGACTTATTCGCGGTACTATTCGCGCTGTTTTCAGAGAACCCGATGAGAGGAACACATAAATTATATCCATTGGATATCGGCGTCGAGCTAATAAATAGCGAATTTCACGTCTGACGAAAAGAGGTCTTGCTGCTGGTTATTTTTTTGCGTGTATTCGCCTTAGCGTGTTGCTTCTGGTCATTAGGTAATAACGGTAAGCCGGTCGCGATTCGCCGGGTAATGAACGTCGTGTTGGCGTAGCGTGGCGTGGCGATACGCGCAGCCGTTGGTGCGCGTGTACAAGTCTTATGCTAATTGCACGATCGCAGTGTGTGTGCGCGCGTGCGCGCGCGCGCGCGCGAACGATTCGTTACGAGTTTCTGATTTCTCGGCGGACCAAGAAGCTAATCTACCGTCGAGGGAGAGAACAGCTGTACGGCTGCCCCTGGCGATCGACGGGACTCTCTGACCATTTCATTTTTTCTTTTAATTTGTTCTTTTAATTCTTTTTCTTTCACATCCACTCGTCTTTCTCTATCTGAGCGAAAAAATGTCTTTAACTCTCAGGAGAAGACGCAAACACCTTCGTACGTTCGTTGTATACAAAGGATATTACGTGCGTCTCACCGAGAGTGACGGGATACGCAAAGGCTCGTAACGCCTCGTTAAGGTCAGCCTCGGCGAACTAATTATATGCGCGTAATCGAAAGCCCCATTTCTCGGTAATAGTAATGCACCTACTGCGAAAGGATGGGCTCTTACGACAAGAAGCTATACGCCCAACAGTTGCAGTACTGCATAGTACGCGGATACTATGTTGCACACGTCGTTTAACTTTAAATAGAAAGTTTTTCATCTTCTTTTTTTTTTTTTGCTTTTTCCTTTTGATAAAAGGGGGATAAACTATGGTGGTGGATCAGCTAAGTGCTACTATATGAGGTTTGCGTGCGAAGCTGACGGGTTTATTGCAGCTTCTACCGCAGAGTTCCTATCATGCAGCGTACATTGTAGAGGGCGGATGGACGGACAGACAAGAGTTTGTTTATTGTGTTCTCGAGGATGCTGGTCCAAGAGAAAGGTTAAAGACATACGAGGGTCAACCGCGGTCAGTAGGAACGCAGGTCAATCGTAACAAAAATGACCAAAAATGCATTATGCGTTATCAAGTTTCAGCCCAATTCTTGAATTTGTAGTTAACGATTGCATTAGTTGGATCATATCATTAAACTTTTAATTACAAATTCAAGAACCTTGAAATGTGACGATTTTCCCACAACCTTGTTGAACGATCCTAGAAATAATCTCATCGATGTTTCTCGGCGCAATAAAACAGCTGCGTAAAGCTACAACCCCCACTTTGTCCGAATTGAATTTTTCTCAGTTCTAAATATTGTGCTTTTTATGTGCTATTTATGTGCTTAATTTATAATTTTTGTGCTCTCTTGGTTTTATCAGAAAATGCATTTTTTCGTGGGGGTGCTAGGTATCTCGATATTCAGCACCCCCACTACTGTAAAAGGTCTTTAAATGGCCACAAAATATTTCAAAAGCATCGTAAAATTTTGTGCTTTTTATGTGCTTTCAAAAAATAACTTCCTCCCATTAGGATTATTGATATCCGCGATCAGAGAATGCATTCTCACTTAAAAGATTAGAAGACATTATATAAGCGAATGACTCAGCCAACATTTGTCATTTCAACTAGGTATCATGTTCGTAATTTCGATATTCACTTTAAAAAAATGTTAATCTCGCACAAGAAAAGATTATTATGTTACGTTCGTAAAAAGTTATTTGAGGTCGGGGAAGAGGTCTCAGTAGGAATCCTTAACGTTCGTAAAATCAAAACTACTTATGTACTGCAACAAGCTTAAGTTGCCCCATTGAATGCGAAAAGCGTATTTCATCTGTTGTTATCGGCCAAAAACTATTTTATCAAAAATTAATTCACGTTAATTATATTAAAAAAATCCCCAAGTTTAGATATGACAATGAGCATGAGTTTTGTTCGTTGTCAATATCATTTTTTTCTATTTGAAAAAAGAAAACATTCATACATACATACACGCATGCATCGATATCATATCTTCATATCATCTTCTACATATTTTAAAAGAGGAATCTGACTTTCCAAAAACTTCTTCAGTCGACCACTATGAACAATCTATAGTACGGGTATAACAATAAGATTTCGTTTAACTATTAAAAAAATTCAACTTGATACTAGGTGAACCTAATTTTAGTATTTTATTTTGTCCGGACGCCAATAATGAACTTTACGATATGTAACTGATTTTCCATACTTTTTAGAAACAAATTAGTTACAAATGCACAATGCGTACCTTTTACCTCGAAAGTGTTTCTATTATGTTCTATATAATTCACTTTTGCTTCATAATGTATTTTGATCCGTATGTCATAATTCTCATATTCCGATAATTATTTTCTGCAACGCCAACGGAAAGCCGGTTCGATACTACGCCATTAATAGTATCTTACTTGTCCTCAATAAGGTATCACATGGTAGTTTTGAAAATCGTTTATGAATTCCCAGCTTCGTTAGGCATGATTCGTGAAGGGTTTCGCGGTAGTCTATTCAAAAAGCCCATAAAATGCACATAAATTTGGTACCAAAAAGATGTGTCTCTGTATACTGGGAAGAAAGTCGTCGCTAGCTTGAGCTGGCACCTCCACATTTAAATTTAATTTTTTTTGCCTGACAATAACGAGCTCAAAAATCAAATCTTTGTGCATTAGATAGCACAAAAAAAGCACATAAATTTGGCACCAAAAAGATGTGTCTCCGTATCATGGGAAGAAAGTTGTCATTAGTCCGAGCTGGCACCTCCAGATTTTAATTTCATTTTTTCCCTGACAATAATGAGCTCAAAAATCAAGTCTTTGTGCATTAGATAGCACAAAAAAAGCACATAAATTTGTGCACCAAAAAGACGTGTCTCCGTATACTGGGAGGAAAGTTGTCACTAGCTTGCGCTGGCACCTCTACATTTAAATTTCATTTTTTTCCTGGCAATAATGAGCTCAAAAATCAAGTCTTCGTACATTAGATAGCATAAAAAAAGCACTTAAATTCGGCACCAAAAATATGTGTCCGTATACTGGGAGGAAAGTTGTCGCTAGCCCGAGCTGGCACCTCCACATTCAAATTTCATTTTTTTTGCCTGACAATAACGAGCTCAAAAATCAAATCTTTGTGCATTAGATAGCACAAAAAAAGCACATAAATTTGGCACCAAAAAGACGTGTCTCCGTATACTGGGAGGAAAGTTGTCACTAGCTTGCGCTGGCACCTCCATATTTAAATTTCATTTTTTTCCTGACAATAATGAGCTCAAAAATCAAGTCTTTGTGCATTAGATAGCACAAAAAAAGCACATAAATTTGGCACCAAAAAGACGTGTCTCCGTATACTGGGAGGAAAGTTGTCACTAGCTTGCGCTGGCACCTCTACATTTAAATTTCATTTTTTTCCTGGCAATTATGAGCTCAAAAATCAAGTCTTTGTGCATTAGATAGCACAAAAAAAGCACTTAAATTCGGCACCAAAAAGACGTGTCTCCGTATACTACGAAGAAAGTTGTCGCTAGCCCGAGCTGGCACCTCCACATTTAAATTTCATTTTTTTCCTGACAATAATGAGCTCAAAAATCAAGTCTTTGTGCAGTAGATAGCACAAAAAAAGCACATAAATTTGGCACCAAAAAGACGTGTCTCCGTATACTGGGAGGAAAGTTGTCACTAGCTTGCGCTGGCACCTCTACATTTAAATTTCATTTTTTTCCTGGCAATTATGAGCTCAAAAATCAAGTCTTTGTGCATTAGATAGCACAAAAAAAGCACTTAAATTCGGCACCAAAAAGACGTGTCTCCGTATACTACGAAGAAAGTTGTCGCTAGCCCGAGCTGGCACCTCCACATTTAAATTTCATTTTTTTCCTGACAATAATGAGCTCAAAAATCAAGTCTTTGTGCAGTAGATAGCACAAAAAAAGCACTTAAATTCGGCACCAAAAAGACGTTTCTAAGTATACTGCGAAGAAGGTTGTCGCTAGCCCGAGCTGGCACCTCCACATTTAAATTTCATTTTTTTCCTGACAATAATGAGCTCAAAAATCAAGTCTTTGTGCATTAGATAGCACAAAAAAAGCACTTAAATTCGGCACCAAAAAGACGTGTCTAAGTATACTGCGAAGAAGGTTGTCGCTAGCCCGAGCTGGCACCTCCACATTTAAATTTCATTTTTTTCCTGACAATAATGAGCTCAAAAATGAAGTCTTTGTGCATTAGATAGCACAAAAAAAGCACTTAAATTCGGCACCAAAAAGACGTGTCTCCGTATACTACGAAGAAAGTTGTCGCTAGCCCGAGCTGGCACCTCCACATTTTTATTTAATTTTTTTCCTGACAATAATGAGCTCAAAAATCAAATCTTTGTGCATTAGATAGCACAAAAAAAGCACATAAATTTGGCATCAAAAAGATGTGTCTCCGTATACTGGGAAGAAAGTTGTTTCAAATTTCATTTTTTTCCTGACAATAATGAGCTGACAATGATAATAATGACAATTGATAGCACAAAAAAAGCACATATTTTAGGCTCATTATTGTAAAGAAAAAAATGAAATTTAAATGTGGAGATGCCGGCTCGGGCTAGCAACAACTTTCTTCGCAGTATACGGAGACCCATCTTTTTGGTGCCGAATTTCAGTGTTTTTTTGTGCCATCTAATGCGCAAAGACTTGATTTTTGAGCTCATTATTGTTAGAAAAAAAATGTAATTTAAATGTGGAAGTGCCAGCTCGGACTAGTGACAACTTTCTTCCCAGTATACGGTGACACATCATTTTGGTGCCAAACTTATGTGCTTTTTTTGTGCTATCTCATGCACAGAGATTTCATTTTTGAGCTTATTATTGTCAGCAAAAAAATGAAATTAAAATGTGGAGGTGCCAGCTCGGGCTAGTGACAACTTCCTTCCCAGTATACTTAGACACATATTTTTGGTGCCGAATTTAAGTGCTTTTTTTGTGCTATCTAATGCACAAAGATTTGATTTTTGAGCTCGTTATTGTCAGGAAAAAAATGAAATTTAAATGTGGAGGTGCCAGCTCAAGCTAGTGACAACTTTCCTCCCAGTATACGGAGACACATCTTTTTGGTGCCAAATTTATGTGCTTGTTTTGTGCTATCTACTGCACAAAGACTTGATTTTTGAGCTCATTATTGTCAGGAAAAAAATGAAATTTAAATGTGGAGGTGCCAGCGCAAGCTAGTGACAACTTTCCTCCCAGTATACGGAGACACGTCTTTTTGGTGCCAAATTTATGTGCTTTTTTTATGCTATCTACTGCACAAAGATTTGATTTTTGAGCTTATTATTGTCAGGAAAAAAATGAAATTTAAATGTGGAGGTGCCAGCTCAAGCTAGTGACAACTTTCCTCCCAGTATACGGAGACACATCTTTTTTGTGCCAAATTAATGTGCTTTTTTTGTGCTATCTAATGCACAAAGATTTGATTTTTAGCTCGTTATTGTCAGAAAAAAAATGAAATTTAAATGTGGAGGTGCCAGCTCGGGCTAGCGACAACTTTCTTCGGAGTATACGGAGACACGTCTTTTTGGTGCCGAATTTAAGTGCTTTTTTTGTGCTATCTAATGCACAAAGACTTGATTTTTGAGCTCATTATTATCAGGAAAAAAATGAAATTTAAATGTGGAGGGGCCAGCTCGGACTAATGACAACTTTCTTCGTAGTATACGGAGACACACCTTTTTGGTGCCAAATTTATGTGCTTTTTTTGTGCTATCTAATGTACGAAGACTTGATTTTTGAGCTCATTATTGCCAGGAAAAAAATGAAATTTAAATGTGGAGGGGCCAGCTCGGGCTAGCGACAACTTTCTTTGTAGTATACGGAGACACATATTTTTGGTGCCGAATTTAAGTGCTTTTTTTGTGCTATCTAATGCACAAATACTTGATTTTTGAGCTCATTATTGTCAGGAAAAAAATGAAATTTAAATGTGGAGGTGCCAGCTCGGACTAATGACAACTTTCTTCCCAGTATACGGAGACACATCTTTTTGGTGCCAAATTTATGTGCTTTTTTTGTGCTATCTAATGCACAAAGATTTGATTTTTGAGCTCGTTATTGTCAGGCAAAAAAAATTAAATTTAAATGTGGAGGTGCCAGCTCGGGCTAGCGACAACTTTCTTCGTAGTATACGGAGACACGTCTTTTTGGTGCCGAATTTAAGTGCTTTTTTTGTGCTATCTAATGCACAAAGACTTGATTTTTGAGCTAATTATTGTCAGGAAAAAAAATGAAATTTAAATGTGGAGGTGCCAGCTCAAGCTAGCGACAATTTTCTTCCCAGTATACAGAGACACATCTTTTTGGTACCAAATTTATGTGCATTTTATGGGCTTTTTGAATAGCCTACCGCGAAACCCTTCACGAATCATGCCTAACGAAGCTGGGAATTCATAAACGATTTTCAAAACTACCATGTGATACCTTATTGAGGACAGGTAAGATACTATTAATGGCGTAGTATCGAACCGGCTTTCCGTTGGCGTTGCAGAAAATAATTATCGGAATATGAGAATTATGACATACGGATCAAAGTACATTATGAAGCAAAAGTGAATTATATAGAACATAATAGAAACACTTTCGAGGTAAAAGGTACGCATTGTGCATTTGTAACTAATTTGTTTCTAAAAAGTATGGAAAATCAGTTACATATCGTAAAGTTCATTATTGGCGTCCGGACAAAATAAAATACTAAAATTAGGTTCACCTAGTATCAAGTTGAATTTTTTTTAATAGTTAAACGAAATCTTATTGTTATACCCGTACTGTAGATTGTTCATAGTGGTCGACTGAAGAAGTTTTTGGAAAGTCAGATTCCTCTTTTAAAATATGTAGAAGATGATATGAAGATATGATATCGATGCATGCGTGTATGTATGTATGAATGTTTTCTTTTTTCAAATAGAAAAAAATGATATTGACAACGAACAAAACTCATGCTCATTGTCATATCTAAACTTGGGGATTTTTTTAATATAATTAACGTGAATTAATTTTTGATAAAATAGTTTTTGGCCGATAATAACAGATGAAATACGCTTTTCGCATTCAATGGGGCAACTTAAGCTTGTTGCAGTACATAAATAGTTTTGATTTTACGAACGTTAAGGATTCCTACTGAGATCTCTTCCCCGACCTCAAATAACTTTTTACGAACGGAACATAATAATCTTTTCTTGTGCGAGATTAACATTTTTTTAAAGTGAATATCGAAATTACGAACATGATACCTAGTTGAAATGACAAATGTTGGCTGAGTCATTCGCTTATATAATGTCTTCTAATCTTTTAAGTGAGAATGCATTCTCTGATCGCGGATATCAATAATCCTAATGGGAGGAAGTTATTTTTTGAAAGCACATAAAAAGCACAAAATTTTACGATGCTTTTGAAATATTTTGTGGCCATTTAAAGACCTTTTACAGTAGTGGGGGTGCTGAATATCGAGATACCTAGCACCCCCACGAAAAAATGCATTTTCTGATAAAACCAAGAGAGCACAAAAATTATAAATTAAGCACATAAATAGCACATAAAAAGCACAATATTTAGAACTGAGAAAAATTCAATTCGGACAAAGTGGGGGTTGTAGCTTTACGCAGCTCAATAAAACGAATCAAGTAGCTTACTATTAGATTCGTCCGAAACTGCCCCCGCGGCTGCCACCCCCCGCAGTTTTCATCGATAAAAAATGAAATACGATTTCGTTTGTTACGCTTAACCCCGATCTCTTCTGCAACGAACAACACAGCATAGATAACGCAAGTGGAATAGCCCAGGGAATGATCAGACGGTTGCACGAACCCCGTCGTGTCTATACGAAGAAGGGCGTTGCGTGACGTACGTCCGGCGATATATTTCGCCACGACAATAATTCTGTGGTCGAGAGAGTGTGGAAGATGGAGCCGAACGAGAAGGGAGCGCTGTAGTTGAAGTTATACGAGAGAAAAGGCCTACAGCCACACAGAGGATATTTAATGGCCACGCGATGTCGAAGGGTGCCGGTGGTACTTGCATGGATTTCCAGCGAGACAAGAAGAACCTTAAGGCACAGAAGTTAGCTGTTACTACGAAAGGGTTAGCGTTACTCTTATTCTTTCTCTCTCTCTATTCCTTTCCGATGCTTCTGTCTCCGGTGTGTTCCGAGAAACCCGGAGGACTTCCAGGATACTCAGCGTGACACCTGGCCGGGTGGGAACGATATTACAGGGTCATCGCGAGGTCTCGCTTGCCCAGTATCGGCCAACCGTAGACCTATCGGGAAGGGTATATACTGTTTCCACTATCCACGATGCGCTTCTCGCTTACACGGGTCTATACTATAGCCATATTCCATCGGCGCAGTAGCAAAAGCAGCTGCTGCTGCGGCTGCTATTGCTGTTGCTGCCTTCTCGCGGTCCTCTACTTCGCTCGTGAGATGGCTAACCAGTCACGAGGACTACTCTCTTCCAGATCCTGCATTGTACAGCCCGTGCACTCGCGAGTGCACCGTAACATGCCGCTGTCCCTGTAACGTTCAGCCCTGCATCGAGAAAACCTTCGTCTTGCATTCCTACGAAAGGGAACAAAGTGCAGCGACGGTTAGGCGCTAACAATGCTACCGTACACTCGATGTACTATCAGCCGGAGTACAGCAGGAATGGTTTTACCGAGAAGCATTGACTCTCTCGTGCCCACCGACTTGCCTGCACCGACGAAGATTTCATATCCGCGTATTTATATCGTTTTCGCGTGGTATGCGAATAAAAATTAATTAACACTTTCACTTCTGAGAGTTATAGGGGTGATTGGGGTTAATTGGATCACATGTCGAAAAAAAAAAAAAAGCATATTTCACGCAGAGTACCTATGGTACTATACGCAATTGCTTACGACACTGTGAACACTTTAATTACATTTAATTCCATAGTCGATGGGTAGAAACTTCGATTTTTGGAGTCGGGGTTTTCGTCTAGTCGCAGTCTTCCCTACGAAGCAGCGCTTAAAAAATCGACCCATTTTGAGAGAGCGATGAGAAAACTAATACATTTTTTCTTATATCAACGATTAATCGAAAGTTTAAAAAAATGCATTTTTTTTAAATTAAAAAATTCCGATAAAATCGTTTTATTTTACGAAACATTTTTATTCGAAATCTAAATATAGGAAATTCCTCAGTTAAAATGTTAAGAATTATCCCCGAACTTTATACGATCCAATGCAACGATTTACAGCTTTACGTAATCAGCAATCATCCATCGCCGTGGGTCTGCTACAGTTCGCTCAACTTCGGTAAATTTTCCGTATTTTTGTCTCATAATCGAATGATAAATGGAATTCGAATCTCGGTTCGGTGAAAACGGCAGTAAGCGTTGTATACGTGGGATTTCAACGTTGGCGCGCCTCGAAAACACGCGTTACCTTCGCCATTTCGTTGAATTCTTCGACAGCACACCGGGATATCGTTTACTATCGCGCTAATAAGTTCGTTGATTGGTAGGTAGGCTGTTGCTAGAAAACGTTCGGCACTAAAGTCGAGTAGCCCCCCCGAGGATGTTAGGAAACCACCATCGCCGAGTCTACGCTCCGGTGTGCTCGGCCTTGTCGTCGTCCGGACTCTAACGTTGCTACAGTTTCTCGCTAATGTACGTACCTCGTTATTTTCTCGCGCGAAACTATTGCAGTTGACGGGCCGTTGATGAATGCTCATCTTATACATATTACAGCAATTTCGCTTCGATTGTACACTCGCGACTATGATGTACACAAATTCAGGGTTCGTCCTTCGGAAGAGATTAGAAAGTACCATTTTTGCGCTTATAAAAAAAATAAAGTGCAAAAAAAAATTTCCCCTTCAAAGTTTCGTCTATTAATGATATTCAGATATTTTTTTTCAATCTCGAGAACAGAAATACAAAAAAAAAATAATAATAATGCTATAGTATTTTTTTAAATTTGTATAATGTTCCTCTGCAAACGAATTAGCGTTTTACCCGAAAGCAGTGAAAATTATATAAAAAATAAACACCTTTCGGATATCTGGTAAAAAGTATCTGACTAATAAACCTGTGTACCTAATTGATTAGTCAGTGAGTAAAGAAAACTTGCAGAGTACTTGCAATTAAGGGAAGAGAGGTTCGTATCTTGTATACCGGCGGAGTCACAAAAGTTGACGAGCCGAAGAGATGAGACGGTATCTCGAAGCGCACAATGAGGAAGGCTTGAATTTCTTAAGTGGTCACGTTAGATATCGCTGAAAAGTCCACTTACGGTATTTATGGCCGAATATAAATCAACCGTAAACACCGGTTCCGTTTGGAAAATGGCTACTCAACATGTATTATAACTATACAACGGAACGACTGCGCGTATATAAAGCTCTCGGACCGCGGGTATTTATGAGTGAATAAATTGTCTATAAATGGTAATGATCCAGTTTCTTATTAGGGGTATACAAGCCCCTCGGGCATTCGCGGACAAGCCGCCTAGTCGCCGTAGTCTTAGCTTCATTCTTCGTACAGAAAAAAAAAAAAAAAATTAAATAAAAAGAATCTCTCCGCATCTTAAAATTTTAACTGATACTCCATCACCGAAACGATAAGCTTCTTTACCGGTTGTGTATACACCACCGAGTAAATCCTCTAGTTATTTGAAAGTCAAAATTAGCCAATATAATCGGCTTTATTTCTTTTCAACTTATTCATTCGTCAGCGCCACAGGCCGCGCGCGTTAATTACTTTGAGCAAATTTCTCGCGAAATTTACTTCGCGGTAGAGATTGAAAAAAATTGACCATAATTATGACGAAGAGTGATCTAGTTTTGTTAAGCGCCCCGAGGGGTTTCACGAGTGTCCGATGAGCCGATGAAAAATGACTCAAGTTGAATAGAACTCGTTGATGTGGCATCGAAAGGTGTGTAAAAAATAATTGCGTATACTGTAAGTTCTATGCGTGAAGAGAGGACACGAAATGGCTCTACTCTCGCTTGGTAAAGACGGCAATTCGTGTCAAAGAGATAAGCCGAGTCACTCGGTTCGATATACGCTCTTTCGTTTCTCTTGAGTTCCTATTAATATTCGATTATCCGGAAGAAATCGAGAGTGGCGTAAAAGCGAGAGAGTCCCGAGCCACACCGGGACAAGGTCGCAGCAGTCCGGAGCAGCAGCTGGTCCGCCGATCGCCCCGACAATTCTCGAGTGCGGCATATACACCGCAGAGAGAGAATATCGAAGGAGAAAGTATTTAACTCATTTCACGTTGCAGCGGCAGCGACCGAAGCACGCTGCCGATCGAGAGGACTCTCTAAAGATCAACGTGCTCGCGGCTGATCCGCGCTCACGATCGTTATATCATTCGCCTCTAGTCGCGAGAGTCGCAATCCGACTCTCAGAGACGTTGGAACGGGGACAATCGTCGGTTGAGATCGATCTGCGTCTCGAACAACCACTATATATCGACTGCTGTTGTTGAATAACAAACGGGCGTAACTAACTAAAATTCCCATAAAAAATCGCGATAGTTACGCCCTTTTGTGATTCATCAGCCGATAAAGGCTTTTCTCCTACAGATACAACACGATCAGTTTCTCTTTCTAACACTGCTACACTGCCGGTTGTTAGTAGTACTTGTCACGCGATACTTTGACGAGGGAGAGTATCTCGGAGAGTATACGATAGTCCGCGAGGCATTACATCGATTCCGTTGCAGAGATTGAATTGATTGGAATATTGTGGAGATACGTTATGCGAGATGCCCACGCGGAGGAGATAATTCCGCGCGAGAGGATGTCAAACGCGTGAGGAGATTGCAACAGAGGGAATTAAATATATATCTAGCGGATTCCGAACAAATGCGCGCGTCATCCACGGAGTTGAGTCCCATATCGGGGAGGAAGTCTTCGTGGCGTGGAGAAGGGGTCGTCGGGTTAACGAGGAAGCTGCCACTGAGATATAAGCCGGAGAACGCATTCACGCGTGCGAACATAATTACTCGACTCTAAACAGCGCTTGAGAAGTTATAGCGGTTAGTGCGTTACGCAACTTGCGTTAGAGTGATCCGTGTCAAACGGCAGGCTGGTCACGCCTACAGCACGGAATATACATCTTACATTACATTATATTAATGAAATTCGTGGATGTTTACCGAAGATAAAGTCTCGTTGAATGATGGATACAAAATTATCGATATTTAGAGAACCGTCTGTCGTGTTATTTTGAAGCAAAATATTGGTCCATTCATGTAGCGTTTCGTGTCACCTGTCTATTTATACGATAATTAACATAACATTAAATAGTTTATGAAAGCTCCGTGCAAAGTCTACAGCGCGCGCGTTAAGTTTCTATGAAAAAAAATTCGAAAAATATTTTTTGCACTCATAATCGCCATAATTTTTTTTTTCGTCCTCCAAACGTAACGATTTTCAAAAATTCATCGTTAATTTACGATCTATTTATATATTTTTCAAAATTATTTATTTCATCGAAAACAGTTGAGTAACATTTTTTTTAACGTTATTTAATAAAATATTAGAAAATATAGTGACGTATTGTAATTTTGCGTAATAATAAACCAGAAATGCCAATTTTTAATTAACGAGATTTTGCCATCTTCGGCCGTAAATTATAAATAGTTAGATTCAACAGGCCGTTATATAACCGCATGGAAACTCATTAAAAAAAAATTCCATTCGCATTTTTCGCATAGTTTTTTTATTCTCGTATCTGCGCACACAAATGGGTTCCATATTATAACAGCGGAATAATGTGTCGAACGAGACTCCGTTTCTTTTTTCTTTCTTTCTTCAATTCTTTTAATTGTATAACGGGCCCGGACCACACATGCACGCTATGCCGGCGCGTTGGATTATTCTCCTAAACCCACTGGAATAGAACTAACTGGGTGGCGAACGCGTTTCACGGAAGCCTCTCGCGGTACCCGCGCGCGCATCGTTGCGGTGCAATACTTACGCGCGACTGCAACTAAGTCCGCCAGGTTGGGTCGTATCTGATTCACGATCGTTTGCCATTGTTGTGTATCCGACGAGAGGGATAATCCCCCAATCGTACGTTAGCTTCGCACAAAGTGGACGCAAGGTTATGCACTCAACGATCTCTAATACCCTACAGATATATCATTTGCGCAAAATCTTCTCCGTTCTTCGTATCTTCTTGTACTCCGTGGGCTGCACCTACGCTTGAACAATAACTAAAATTTGCTTCGAGGCTCTAACCGCTTGCGTACTCCGTGCGTCGTTACTTAGGCATTATCATTTATCAATTATCGAAATGGCCTGTCAGCGCGCGCCTTTGCTATCGTCAGACGTCTAGCGAGTAATATCGGAACTTCAAGATTTCATCGATAAGCTCAATTATGTGAATTTTAATCGCGAGTCTTAATCTTTCGCGAGGAAATTCCTCAGCTAACCATTCTAATCTCGAGACTCTCACATGGACAGCTCTCTCGCTTGCGTCGACCTTCCCAACGCGCCTTCGCCTTTTGTTTCGCGACTCGCCTGCCAACGACTTCACACCATTTTCATAGATCTTTCACCCTCGTCATCCGGCTGTCAAAGTTTCACAGTTGCTTTTTATTTATCTTTTAATACATAATCCGGACGAATTAATATCGAAGGATTATGCGATGTCTGGCACTGCCACGCCCAGCGATAGTCCCAATTCCGGTGGTTTTGTCTTCAGTGACGACGGTTCTTATGGTTTTATGCATCGAGAACTTGCCGAATCGAAGTGTCGTACCTGTCCCGAAATTTCGTCTTTCGGATCTTCGCTCGATTTGAATAATCAATCAGGTAAAATTAGCTAACTAGACGAGCGAAAAGCAAAGTCTGGTTCTTTCATGGTCCAGTCGTACGTCTACATCTATCAGGTTCTTCAGAAATCGTTTTTTTGGTGATGCTGCGAGGAGCTTAGACAAAATTTCGCGCTAGTAAAATGGGGGCATCCCTCGTCTGGTTTGGTTTCGAATTCGTTTTCAGTCGAGCTGCCGGGACAGACATGGAATCGGTTAACGCAGGATCGTTCGAAGACCTCGGTAACACGCAAGAGCGCGAGAAGCCTGTGGCGATATCGTCGTTCCGCCTTGTTTAGCCGCGAGAGGCAACGTAACAACTCGTTTCGTATTACGAACGGAAAGAACGGATGGCTAATCACCGCGAACAAGGGATGCCAGACGACAGAAACGGCCGCTTCCTCCTCCTCCTTTGCAAAAAATACGACAAGTTCTATACCCGGGATTACTAAACATCGCGAACTCGACGAGGATTATCGTCAGACTGGTTTCATCCACTCGGCAGAGTCCTTGCAAAGTCTCCAAAGAAACGAAGCCGTTGGAAACGTCCGTTCAGCGGCAGAAAACAAATCGGATGCAAAATTAAGCTCCGGAGGGTGGAGTCACGACACAGAGTCCATTGAGCACAAAGACGATGCAATGCCTCGAAGCAAAACCGGCCTGTCTATGTCCGATTCCGTTCTTGCAATTCCAAAATACGATCATCGATCAACCACCTTTTTCCGACACAGAAAACAATGTAAAAATTACGAATTTTCGCGAAAAGATGCCGATCTAATGAAATGTCGGGAATTTACATCGAATCACCGAGTGACGAATCTTGGAAACGAAGTCGATCAGATTTGGACGAGAAAACGAAGCGCCAGAACTGCAATGCAGACAGTCATCGTGTCACCGGATAAAAAAAAAAGGTTCGAAGTCACTAAAAATCCGGTTAAAGTGTTGTGGAAACCTGTGAATCATAGCGCCATCAACGGCGGTGACGAGAATGCAATAGGAATCGAAAGTGCGGTGAAACCCTCGAAGATTCCTGAAACGATCCGAATGACGGATGTCGCAGCAATAAAAATGGTGAATCCTTCGCAAAATCAAGAAGAATCTTTGGTTCCGAATGATAATCTAATAGCAAATGAGAAGCTTCCTGAAAACGATGATCAAGACGAAGAAAATCATGGCGACGAAGCGTCAATTCACTGTTCCAATTTATCAAGAAGCGAATCCCAAGAAAGCGTTCAAATTATCGAAGTACGAAAGAACTCGGCGACGAATACATTTTTCCGAAATCCTTGGAGAAATCGCACCGTCGCAAAAGACCTTAGAAATCACGATGGGCGTTTTAATGAAGATATCGACGACGTGACAATAATCTCCATGAAGAATGAACATTCCGGAATAATAGTGGTTACTGATCACGAAGATTTTGATTCTCGCATTAACGGGCAGAGGCAACGAAGAGACATAAGAAATCTGATAGCACTGCAAAACGACGACGACGACTATCATTTCCTGATGTCGTTTTATCGCCAATTGAGGAAAATGCCCGAAGCGAAGAAGCTGAAGACGAGACTAAGGATGCAAACGATTCTTTGCGATGAAATCGAATCGGACAGTGCATCATCGAGATCTCAGACGTTTCTCTGAGTTCGAAGAACAAAATTCATTGTGGAAAAGTCCAATTGATATATTTTCGTTTATCGTTGCGAAATAAAGCTTATGATTGATCGATACATTTTTGCTTTTTTTTTGCCTTTTCTCTGACAAGATTAGCGTTTTGAAAAAAAAAAAAAAAAATCAATTTCCTTCTAAATATACATGAAGTTTCATGCAATCTCGCTGGCGGGCGGTTGGTAACCGCAAGTCCTGTCTACATATATACATCTCCGGAGAGCGTGGCACAAAGTTGCGTGAACGTAAACCACGAAGATTTCACACTGTATCTACAACGAAGAATTGCCGGTGGGGAGACCCAGGACAGGCGGTTTACCAACAGCGTGTCCGAGCGTAATCGTTATTTATTGTAATCCTCACGTTTCGCCCGGAAAATTTGCATGCAAAATTGATGGCCGTTTGCGAACGCGCCGATGATGCTACCGTAGAGTTACACGAACTCCAGTGGACCGATGAATAAATATAAGGAATACCGAGAAACAAAAGGACGTATCGACCATCAATTAACCCGCAAAATTACGAGGGGATGCAGCTCTCTGTTTCTTAGCGGTCGATATCTATCTGTCGGGATCTATACGGTGGGAAATAAGTATATGTGGAGGGAACGCGAAAATTTAAAATGCTCTCAAGTACGAGAGAAAAAAATCGCTGAAACGAGGAATTTACGGATGAAAAAAAAAATTTGAGGGAAGAGGGTGGAGTGGCGCACGCATCGAACATAAAGTTGAACGATCCAACGATGAGGCACGATTCCCAAGTATGATCCTCGTGACACGTTGACACGTAGCACTTACACCTCAACGTGTATACTTCGGGATTCCGTCGCACGGATACCTCTCTACTACTACAGCTATGTGTACTCAAGAATTAAAAGGGTTAAAAGGAATTGAAAGAGAAAGGGGGGAAAAAAAATTCGAAAACCGGGAGACGCTTCATTTACATGCCGACCACCTGGAGAGTCTCTCGGCTCTCATAGATCGTGAGCATATGCGAGACGATCTCCTCCCGCTGGTAGGTAGAAGTATGCAAGAGACAACTCTCGGCCCTGAAAGTGAAATTCCTCGTCGTAGCGAATTTCCGAGAAAGACACTGCGATAGGAATTTCCAGCTATGAAACACGTCGCCGAGGCAACTCCGATCTCCGAGAAACTGATGTAGTGTTGCTTTTGGAGCAATAGCCGTAGACGAAAAATTTAATCGATCGATTCTATTTTATTGAAAGGGTGAAAAAAAATCCTTTGCATTTACGAGATTTTCCGCGAAAGCCTAGAAATACTTTGTTCGATTTTACTTTCCCAATCGCCAGAGTTTTTACGAACGACGTTAATAAAAATAATAACGTGAAAATTTAATGTACGTTGGAAAAAAAAGTGATAAATTCCTCTAGAATTCAGCAATAACCGAAAAAATTACGATATTAAATTGGAAAAACTTAAAAATTGAAGGCGACCGGTATCATTCATTGGATCATTATGTGAAAAAAAAGAAATATAAATGGAATAAACCAGTGGTTTTGTTTTTCTATCATTTTATTTCTAGTAGTTCACGTGTCAGAGAATTCCTTGTAATCTGCGTGTTTGTGGTATATGACGCGTGTAATCGTATGCGTCTCGTTTTGTAGTGCGTAGTCGCATAAAGTGAGAGTTGCGCAACAGCGTGAAAGCCGCAAGTTTAACATCAGAAGCCAAAGTGCTCGGAGGCATTGAGCAGAAATTCACTCTTACTTCCACCGGGGAACCTGTCCTGACCTCCGCGATAATGAGAGAGTGATCCGGCTGATCTCGATTTGGTAATGGAGGTCGGGATAATGAGGGTTCGCGTTATTGCGCGCCCCGTAATAGCTGCGCACGCGAAGGTTCGATGAACGAACGAAACCGAACGAACAATTTAATTTCTCATATGTATATGAGCGATTCCTGCGTTCTCTTCGACTCTCGTGAATACTTTGCAATACTGTAAAATCGCGCAATCCTCTCTCGAATCTAACAGCGAATGGAATTCGAGAACTACACGCATAACAACATTACGACACACGCGTAATCTTTCTCTTATCGTTACTAATGTGCTTTCACGATCGCTGGTCTCAGCTGTTTATTTCACCTCAATGCGCAGTCGCCATTCTCGGCGTTGTTAAATACCGTCGCGAACTAACAAATCGATCGCGCGTTTCCGAGAGGCTATTTATCAGACACTCCGTAACAACTATCGACTGCCATTTTCATTTTTATCCCAATAAGTTGCGAGTCAATGCGTATCTACAACTTCTACATGAGAATTAGAAATTAGAGAAATGTCGGTGAGACGCCGCTAGATTTTCTCATTTGTCAATGACATTTGACTCTCTTTTGTAACCATTGATTTCCCGAAGGCTTGGCGAAAAAATCGGTATTGATGCATGAAGATATTATTATCGAAGGCGGGAGAAATCATTTATTCAGATTCACCTCTCTTCCGGGTAGCAAAGAAAAATGGAGTTCTTCGCGTACGATGTGTCCTCACAGCCACGGAACTCGAATGAGATTTTAAGAAGATCGGTTAATCGCATATTAATGAGTGTCGGGTATACTACAGTGAATAACCGGACGCGAAAGTAACAGGACAAACTCATTGCTGATGCATTAATGTATAATAAGCTGCGAGGGCCCGAGAGAGAGCTGAGGGGTCTTCTTATCGCGATCATATCCCCCGGGTCTTCCGATGCCGTGCCCAACCGTCGCACGCTCTCGAGTCCATCGAGTTTCTTCGGTCGTTGAGTAACGGATCGAAAAGCTAACCGTGAAGTCCGATTGGGCTTTGGGCTACCGGCGTCGTGGCACGACTTACTCGACCCGCTCCCATAAATTACAAAGTGGAAGTTGAACGCTTCATAAAGTTTCCTTGTACCCTTTTCTTGCGGATCAGTTTCATAACATTTTTTATCGGATTGGGGTGGGGGGTCAATAAGGCAAAATTCCGTTCGATAATTGGGGGAAATAAAGTTTCGTCTTAATTATCCGTCGAGGAAGCGCAGTGCCCGCGATCGTTTCGTGAATTTTTTTTTTTTCGATTGCTGCAGACCGGCAGATGTATATTACTATCGCCAAAAAAATCTCAAAATTAACTTCCGTTTAACACTAAAAATAAAAATATTTCTCATTTCAACGATAATGACTCTTTCCTTGTATCTATCGAGTCAATAAAAAAGCTTTCAAAAAGATACGAAAAAAGAGCAGATTTCGAATTATCGCAAAAACATAAACTGCCGATGGTGCTTAAGGATCCGTTTATTTTCACGTTTGCCAAGAGTTCTGCGCAGTAACATCATAAAATAAATTTTACTGTGTACAGGCGGGGCCGGCGCTTCTCACTTTTTCAACCCGTATCATCTGCAAACAGTTCTCCGCACCACCCATCAACTGCTATGCAACCATAAGAATTCAGGGATACGATCCGAGATCATTTACGAGTCTAATTATTGCGCGTATTTTTTGATACCATTATCTTAACAAACTTCCTGGCAAATATCATTTTACCTGTTTATTTCTAATTTAATTTTTAATCATTTTTTTATCTCTTCATTTTTTTTTTTTTATTTTTTTTTTTTCAAACCTCGCAGTCCCGGCAATCATTATTTTCCCAGATAAATACTCCGTGCATCAGAAATATTTATCCGGTTTGTTGTACCTACAGTACAGTGTGTGTTTGTGTGTGTATAGTATAAAAGGAGAGACCAATTAACCGTGCAATATCGAGTGGCAGCTGTTGCGGTAGCAACAAGCGTTTGCGTTATCGAGTCTATGCTATCCCCGCTGCACACCCCCTCCATTGGCTATATGGGTATATAATAAGTAATGGCTATTCGTCCACGTGTTTTCACTATCGCCGACAATTATCTTCGACCAATAAGGTTGAGTGGTGAACTTTTTCACCTTCACCGTCTCAACCCTTTCCAATAATCTTTTCCCGGCTGTTTTTCTCGTCCTCTTCGTCATCGTCTCTTTTCCTTCTCTTCTTCATCTCTCGATCTCCAGCGAGTATTACGTTTCTCCAATAAACCGTAGAGAATCTCGGACTCTGTTTTACCGATTTCTCGATCGCGCGGACCCTCCTAAGTCGCATCGAGACTTTATCGAACGTTTTTTGCAATGGCCTTAAGCGTCTCTACCGGTAGAATGTCTTAATTGAAATAGCGGAAGTTCAAACGATTCGTTTAATCGTTTGAACCCTAAGGTCCCCTTGTGGCCATTGGCGGTGGCTGTAACGTCCCCGATGTAAGCCCAATACATCTTTCTATATAAGTAAAACTATATTACATAGTATAAACCCGGAGACTTAACGGTGCGTGACAAGGAAATAATTCTCGATCGTAAGAGTCAGATAGATCGTTAGATCACTCGAAGCTCTTTCTCTCGACTTTGACCCGTTAGATGCGTCTACGCTGCGCGCGCATCGCTCGACGATCCGATTTCATTGGCGATTCTCGTGAAAAGTGGAAGAAAAAACTGTATAGTAGTATATAGAATGGAGTGATGTACTATAGTGAACGATTAAGAGGTATATAAGCGCATATACACGTATATATACTTAACTTTAAGGTATAATACCGCGCGAATGCCGCTGTAACCTTATCCGGATAGAGACTCCTCTCTCTCGCAATCTCTCGAGTGAGTATACGGTAAATTCTATTAGCAATAATGTTCGCGTTCCTATCGTCCATCGTGAAAACGACGCTGAGATATCCTACTGTACAAAGTCTCTTTTTCCATGAAAATTCATTTTATCCCCAAACGAAAAGCATCGTCTCGCATGAGTATGCAATATAATGCACAGTCGCGACCTCTGGTGAATAATACCAACGAATTCAATGACCCGCGGAAACTTAGCGTAGCGTCTGCGTGTTTAAAATTTTATATCGCAATTTCTTCGCGCGTAAGTCGAAAAACCACAATCTTCAGATATACGGTATTCCGACGTTTCGTATCTCCGCGCAGCGCGCTGTATCCGCGACTAACCGAACGAAGATATATATTATTGTCTAACCTATGAGAATTACGAGCGATCGGGCAAAACTTGGCCTCCCGGCGATCTACGGCCGAAGAAGTTTTAGAGCTTCCGTCGTTTTCACGAGAATGCTATACCCGTGCGGTTTCTATCGGTAAATGCGAAACGCAAAGCTCCCGCGATCGTATAGATCGTCAAGGATCGGCTGAATTTATTTCAGGGCCCGAGGGGGCGATGAACGAAAAAGGGGCGCGGTGCTTACAGCCTCTTGTGGATATATGTATAAAAGATTGTTGGACGCTCTTGTAAAGCGTTCGAAGGTGAAGTATACCGAGAGAGGAAGTCAAGGACGAATTTATCGTTTGCCTCGGTGAACCCACCCCGGGGAGGATTTCTGGTCCCGTCCGGTGTGCAACGTCTCCAGCTGCACTCGAGATTCTTTTAGCATAAGATTACATTGTAATGGTACGGAACGAGGGAAGGGAAGGGGGAAGGAGGGCAACGCGGATTTCCAATAAATTTTCTCATCGACGATAAAAGTATCATCGGGGCGAACCAGACTGAGCTCGCGGTTCGCCACTCTCGTTGTAAATCAATCGAAGATGGTTGGAGATACCGCAGCACCAGCAGCAACAGCGGCAGCTCGATCCTCAGAGTGGAACCAGCCGGGCGCAACTATACGCTGCTGCTGCTGATGCTGCAAGCCGGACCAGCGCGAGATCGCTTCTCGTCCTCGAATGCGCACATATATACCAACCGCTAATCGCTCGTGTTCTCATCCTCGCGAATTATGCCCATCCCCCGTGTAAATAGCGGTGACAAGGAGCCGATGTTTACATTCGTGTGTAAATTATACGACGATTACATTTTAACGGGCGTTATAGCAACGATCGAATCGACGATAAATTATTAATTTAAGTTAGTGCGCATCTCGTGGCATGCGCGTAGTCACGGATGAGTATAGTCTATCGACGCAGAATGTATATAAGGGGCTCTCAGACCCATTTATGAAGCGCCGCGGGGTAATTCTCACTGATATGGATATGAGGTTTTCTTTTTTATTAATGAAAACATAAGAGTCATTAAAAATTAATCGAATAGAAACGATAATCGACTATATAACGATTATTATTTAGTATCTGTGGGACGGAATTTGACTTAATTGATGAGTAAATCTGTTACCTATAGCGATCACGAAATACATCGAAAGTTTTGATAATCATTACTGAAAATAATATTTTCGTTCTTCCGACTCATCTTTTTATTCGGTGCGTATTACGATTCGGAAATTCCTGAGGATTCATGATTTAAAAATTTTTTTATTCGTCTAATTTCTACGATGTAATGACTCAACACTTTCGGCGAAAAAAATAATAATGATTTTTCACAAATATTATTTCTTTCGATGGCTTCAATTTCTCCGTGGGTTCAGATAATTTCCGATCTCTCGGTGCTAATTCGCACGCACCTGCGTGAATTACGATCAATTCGAAAGAATGACACAACGATGGTTCGTACCTTCACTGACCCACATTTTACAGTGGCAGAGTTTCGTCGTGAAAGCTAAAAGGCTTATACGAAATGAAACAATCTTCAAACGCACTTTTACTCTTTGTAAATCTCGTTTGAATGGCCGGCAAAGTGAAGTGTTCTATAGGTTTGAAATTGAAGTGTGTCGGAGTATTAGTCTACCGACACCTGCCGCGTTAACTTGCCCAACGTCCTGTCCGCGGTGAAACTCGAGTGGCTAATCAGTACGATGTATTTTTTTTTTTTTGTTACAGGTTGGTTCTCCGTTGTTTCGAACAACAGTGCTACCGGAAGTGCCAGAGTTTACAGAAGAATCGGTGCTCTTGTGAGAGCCGGAGTGCCTGCGTTTCTCTTGGCCAAACCCCTCCGCGCGTACACTCTCACTCACTCGAAAATGGGTAAGTTTATCATCGCAGTAGCGCGTCTCCGTCGATTAACGTATTTTTAAGACTCGCGGTGGTTATTTGCTTTATTTTAATGCCTTTTCGAGAGACTTTCGCGTTTTTCCCACGAGACACAAGCCGAGCAGACGAGTTGCGAATGTAGTTGGTCTCTCGAAGGCGAGAGGAAATCGCGAGGTTGCGCGCGTTTGCATCGTTGCACGCACCGCAAACCGCACGATTTACGATTCGCGTAAACATCACCGGCTCTCTTCCCCCTATGACGGTTTCGTCGGGCTTTCAAAGATTTCAGTACTACTTGCACTCAGTCGGATTACTCTCGCTGTTGTGGATAATACTTTTGCCTGTTTATACGCGGCGTGGTTCGCAAAGGAGGAACGTCGTAAACGGAGCAGTTAAACGTTTAAATGAGAGGCGCACGCGATATACAAAGAATTTGTTCGCAATGGTATAGTATGCATTACAGACACGATGATGCGCATCGGTGTGAGACGAGACGGAGAGTCGAACGAGAGCGAACGAATGAGAAAAATCAATGGCAATAAATTTTCACGTTGCTTCCGATGAAGCTATAAAAATAAAAGCTTTGGCGGAACATCGAAGATCGAAGGCGTGGCAAAGCGATCACGACTGCGGAACGTATTAATGATAAAGGAAACACTGCGCTTTCGGGATTAAAGTCAATTTTCAACGAAAAATTACAAATTGATTCCGATAATTTTTAATCGCGATACACATTATAGAGTAAAGTATGGAATACGTTTATATCTGACATAAAAAAACTGTGGATTTCGGAGGATACCTCGAGAAGTATAATTCGCACGCGATCGACCGCCACAATTTTACATGTGAAGTGAAAAAAAAGTTTCCGGAATTAAATCCCACAGGTCTCAAATCACGAAACCATTAAGCGAGGTTCGGCAATTTCAAGCAAAAAAAACGTGTTTTTTTTTATGAGTAAAAAAAAGAAATAAAAATCGTGACACTATAGGAGCGTAATTTTTTTTAAATAGATTTTTTTTAAGATACTTAAAAAAATGGACATCCTTTCGCAAGTTTCTATATACGGACCTAAAACTTTTTTTACCTGATCAGTAGACTGATACAAACAATTAATCGCGTGAGATTTTTTTCAAAATTTTTATTACCGAGAATAAAAAAAAGTTTTTTAACCTCAAAAAAAAAAAAATGCCGAAGCGTCTAAAAAAAAAAAAAAATCAGTGTCGCAATCTCCGAGCGTCTCGTAGACGGAAACAGTAACGCCTCTCGAGACGCATCATAGAACGGAAGACGCCGGTGACAAAGGAATTGTCTATCGTATAATAAACTTGCGAATGCATTAACAGTCGTTTATCCCGGAGTATAAAAGGCCCACGAATGGTACGCGCAGTGATACCATACAGTGTAACGGACTATTACAATCGCCCATTGCCGCAGATATTAGATTTTCTTGGGTGCAGCGCGCCAAGATTGTCGTCTGGCCGTGACACGAATGTCAATGTGTCTGTTAATATAAACCGATCGAGAAACGCAGCAGCAGCAGCAGCGGAATATCGCTACGTTGCGTTTCAAGTAGAGAGGTACGTTCGCGCACGCTGCGTTTCGTCGTAGGCGAGTGCCGAAGCCTCTATCTCTCGTACGGTAACTTGGCGTATGCACTATGCAGCTCTCGCACCGTAACGTAATAGGCACGCGGCTAACTTAGGTTGCTTAGGACTCTCGGTGAAAGCCTCGCGGCTCGTACGCGCGCGTACGACTGCCCCCTCTTCCAATACCCGGGACTCTTATGCCATTACACACCGTAACTATTATGGTCATGTAGAATTTCTATATCCCCCAACGCGTGCGCTCTTTCTATCCTCGTGCGGCGGTTATCCTGCGCTCATCGCTCGTAACTCTGTCATCGAGAGGATAGCGAGGCCGTCCACACGAGTGAAGACGAAATGAACGCTTGAGATACGAAAGATTCAGAAAGAGAAAGAATACATTCACCCCCGGGGCAACGGCAACCCTTTTTATAAGCCATACAAGCGCATCGGAGCAGAGATCCTCGAGTACGAAGATAGTGCTATATGGCTTTACCCTCTCGCCGCGCCATATGCGAACTCGCAGATAAGATTCATCGATGCTTCACCTTGTAATCGTATCTATATTCTCGCTCTCCCGAGTCCACATCGCTCTGCGAATTGTTTACGCTTAAAATATAGTGTTATTATAATGATCGGAGCTTTACGGATGAACTGACTCGGCACGCCGGCCGTCTGCGAACACCGCGAAGAACGCGCCGGAGCGTCCGCGTTGGATCGTAAAAGAGAGGAAAGTGATTCCTCTCGATGTGGAAGGGGGAAATTGATATTGAAAGTGTTCGTTGTTATTTCTAGACTCACCACGCGCGGACATCGTGAAATGCAAGACATTAGAATTTATTCTTCGAGGCACGAGAGTAGATATATATATATATATATTGTTATGATTATTATCGTTTGAAAAGGATTCTCGCGCAATTAACCGGCTGACTGGCGCAATTTAAGATTCTCGGAGACATAAATTAGCCATTGGTTTCGTAATTTATTAATTCGCTTCGGAGTCACGGGTCGAGCGGAGCGGAAAGTATATATGGAATTTCCTGTTTTTCGTATGTTATTTAATTTTTTTTTTTTTTTTTCGTAACATCCGTTATACGTTTGGGAATTTCGAATGAATATTCATTTACGAAGAAATGTCGCAAGTATTTCGTAATTTTGTTGTTCACAGAAAATGGCAATCTTCGGGCTCACTATACGAAGACGACTGTCAGAGCCGGTGAAGTTCTACGTCTCGCTGCGGTTTTCCAGGACACGAGAAGATCGCCGGTGTCGACGGGAATTACTGGGGTTACGAGCGTTGCGCAGGAAGGAAAAAATTCGCGCGCATCCGAGAGGGATCAGTATGCTCAGTGTTTAGATTCTCAGGGACATGAACTTTTTGCGCCTTTATCGTCGAGAGGAGAATTTTACGCAACGTGTCAAAGCGGCAGTCTCGATACCGGAAGTGATGCCGTACTGTACAGAGTTCATCAATTAGCGAGAAGAGATCTTCCGCTCAGGGTAAGTCGTATCAATATTAGTAAAACGATCGTAATAGCAATTAACTCGATCGATTTTTTTTTTTTTTTTTTTTCAAATTTTTTGTTGTCTATACTTTTAAATCCGAAATATATTCCATATATTTGGAATTTGTGAAAAACCGCGAATTACATAGTCAATTCGCGTACGCAGGTACGTCTAGTTGCCGGACCATTGCCGATTCCACTGCCGCGAGACTACAGCGGTCTCATGCAATTGGAAGGCGCAACAAGAGGTCCGATAGTTCTCGGTTGCGCTGTTCCATTAATGCCTGAAAGACCACTGCCCAATGCCACAGTTCCGGAACTTCTGGAACTGGTAGCCACGGGTCCGGGTGCACCGCGAGTTAAACGAGCGCGACTCGGGTGTCCATCGGAAGCTCGTCTACTCGCCTCCCCCAAGATGCAACGACTTCTCTCCGCTTGCAGGTAATATTATTATTACTATTTCGACAGCGAGTTCTCAACGACTCACTGTGTAATTCCTATGAATTACCATTATCCGTGTTGCATAATTTCACTCGTAAAAACAATTAGTCCTCTGTTACCAACTCATAAATCTCAATCTTCGAAAAATTGCGAGACGAGTCCGTGACATAGTTTTGCGAGCGAAAACTCTGTTTTTTCGACGTTCTCGCGATCCCTAACATTTGTTTAGTAAATGAAAAAAAAATTCGAGTGCCGAATCTTCTGATTGCAGAAGAGCTCTCGATCAGAGAGCTACCGAGCCGAGGGTAGCACCACCCAAACCAACAACCGGTAGCAATTCGCAGCTCAAAGAACTTCATCTAAAAGAGATTAAATCGAAACCTGAGACAAAGCCGATTCTCCAGAGTCTCAAGGAGGGTCTTGAGCACATAAAAAGAACAACGATTCGGGACCGCAGTCACTCGAGAAGCGGCACGAGCAACAACGGTTTTATCGACAGAATCGCGAGGATAGCGCAGGGTGGAAGAAGCAGAAATCCAGCGAAAAAATCGGCGTCTTTCACGTTTGCTGTTCGGCCGGAAATCGGCATGAGGACACCGGAGAGATACGCGAGTCTCGAGTCCGAAGCGAATGCATTGGCGGCCGGTGGAGCGCTGTCGCGACAGCAAGTTCAACGATCGGTATCGACGAGCGTTCTTGAAGTTCAAGTTCGACCGGATCTCGATCCTCCGTATTCCAAGGTCAGGGATAGTCTGACACCGCTACCGCCAACACCGCCGCCAAAACCCGAAGAGATATACGCCGAAATATGCGAACCGACGAACACGGAATGTTCGGGATCGGGTAGAAATCGACAGTCGTCGGAAAGCAACAAACCGCTGCCGCCCGAAAAAACCGGTACGAGGGAGAAGGATAGGGGTTACGTAAGATTAGCTTCACATTCAGAGATCTCCAGTGTCTCGGGCAGCACGGAGGATGAAGAAGGGATTTATAATACGGTCTGTTGAGAACGAGACGGAGGTTAGTGTGCGAGCTGAAATTCTGCCGATGACCTCGAATAACACCGATATTCTGGATGCACAGGATTTTCGAGTTTTTCGAGGTCCGATTGAATTTATTAAAAAATTGGAAATAGCAAAAAAAAACGAGCCTTTTATAAAAAAAACATTTTATATGGTATTTTGAATTAAATTTGCAAATATTAAAAATCCTTACAAATCGGTAGAAAATCAAAATGGTTAGAAATTAATTTCGTAATTTTTTTACATCGAAGCTGCAAGGTAAATAAAATTGATATCACACCAATATAGAAATCCAAAATTTTTTAATTTGCCAAATTTTCCGAAAATTACAAAAAAATTTTTAAACATATGATATAGTAATTTTATAAGGTTCGTTTTTGTATAATTTGCTTCGAAAATTTGCTACAAAAAATATGTTCGTAAGCTCGATGTGATATTGTAAGTAAGTCTCATCCTTCGTCGGCGGACGAAATGGTAAGCAAAAAGCGACGAATAAAAGAATAAAAAATGAATGGAAAAAAAAAATGGAAACAGAAAGTTCGCGATTTGCTGAGTACTTCCGTGATCGGGCGAAATTCAAGGTCGATACGATGGTATCAGGAAGAAGATACTCCTCCGGTAGGCGGTGGTGGGTCGTTATCCCCCCGGCGCGTTGGTGCTCCGTACTTTGGAACGATTAATCAATTAAATCGTCACGGTCGATGGGGTCCCCAGCAGCAGCGTCGAACACACAGCAGCAGCAACAAACATCTCGCTGTTACTGCTGCTGCGTGTTCGTCGACCCGAAGTTTACGCGCGTCGCGTGACGGCCACGATCGATGCTAGACATGTGATTACGCCACGTGTATCGAGTATGTAACCGGCACTCGAGATCTCGCAGTGTGCGCTCCTAAACGCTTTGCGGAAAGCAGAAAACATATAAGCGGCACATTGACTCGCGTTATGTACGATACCTCGATAGATATATATGTATTTTGCCCGCATCGACTGTCTCATTTCTCTGTTTTTGCTGTTTCCTCGAAAACAACAAGAAAACAATAGGAAAAAAAAAAAAATATCGAGAACAGAAGAAATATACAAACGCTATCTTAGACGATAAAGAAGAATGTGTAATATTTGTATTTTGTGTACATTCGAATCGCGAAATAAATAATAAATAATAATGAAATAAATTTGATTTTTTTTAGGACGAATTAATTTTTATAGCAATTTTTTTTTTTTTTAGAGATTCGGTCGAAAAAATGCACGATCTTTATGAGATTTATCGTAGAAACGTTGACGATTTTTTTGAAATATTTTTTTTTTTATGTAGGGTTTCGTTCGGAAGAATTCAATGGCCATTTTGGCTTCGCGTGTAGTTTTGTCATAAAGACCACCTGCGAATCAATTTAATTAACGCGAACGACAGGACGAACGACGTGCGAATAGCCTGCGTGACTCGATAAGGTCACGAAGACTAGAGACGGACGACCATCAACACGGGATATTGGATCGCGCTTAAGTTTTTCTCAGAAGACGTCTCAACCAAAGTCAATTTCAAGGTCCGGATTGGCAATTTTTTTAAAATAGCTTGGAATTAGGTTCTCTCGGAACTCTTTGGAGGATTTAAAGTCTCGAGATCCATTACAGTTGTAACACAACTAGGGGTCCGGGTGGTCAAAAGAAGATACCCAGAAGATACACGGAAAGAGTGCAGCAGGTAGGTGGCAAATTATATGAATTATTGACGGAATTCCGACCACTAAAACGCAGATAATCAAAATAGATACTGAAATTGAAGAAAACATCTTCCAAGATGCGATAGAATGATCAACATTACCATTTATTCGACGTTTTTTTCAAAAACAACTATAGAAACATTATTATTCAATTTTTATTAATTTTCTAAAAGTTTATTCATGAATTTTTAGAAATAATTAAAAAATATAAAATATTAGAATTTTTTTTCTCAACATTACTCGATTTTTTTTTTTTTTTAAGTAATAATATATACCTTATTGTTATCACCGTGTCGATAATCGTATGAAATAAAATAAGTGAAAAAAAAAAAATAAAAAAAAAATACTTCGTGGTTGGAGGTCCGTACACGAGCTTTCAGTAATAATGGAAAATGATTGGTGGGTCGTGAGTCGGACAGCGGAGTAGTGGGCCGTTAATGTTTTACGAGCCCGGGGTGTATACGCACAGCTGCGTCTATTCAATTACAGCAAAGAGTAGAGAGAAATAGTGGAAGATCCAAGCGTTGGTATAGGCTACAGACCCGGTTCGCTCGACTCGGCTCGCTATTGAGTCCGCGAATGCGCGTACGAGACGCCGTTTACGTCCATTAATATTAACGGCATAAGCAACGATAATGACGAAGAACTATGGGTGGAAGCTATATAAAGTCGCCCTTTTCCATCTGATGCCTTCGCCATCACGTAAACCAGTACCCCGCAGACCCGGTGCTTTACCCGTAGCCGATCGCGCACGCAGCGCATCTTCGCGTATACGTTCATTCCGCGGGCTCTGAGAGAAAGAGAGTGCGAGAGAACGAGAGAGAGCGAGAGAGAGAGAGAGGGGGGGGGGGGGGAGATGGGGGGGAGGGGGAGAGACTCCAAGCGGGACAGAGGCCTTCGGCTATCACGGCGATTCTTAAACAAGTGGAACGCGAAGAACTTGGCGGCAAAATATCCACCAACGATTTCGGCTCCATTATCTTCGTAACTCACAAATACTCAGAATAGCAATTTTAAAATACCGCGGATGGACCAGAAGGTTCGAAAGAAGGTTCCAGGATCAACGAAACGGAAAGTTTTGCTCCTGAAGCGTGCGCTCCAAGTTTTACGGGTGTTTCGATCTCTGAATTCCGTACAGTTAAACGGATAAAGCGAACAACAGAATACAAATCATTATAATTCAATAATAAAATATAAATCACGAGAAAAAAAAGAAAAGGCGGCAAATAGCACATTTTTTGCTTCCATCGTTCAACACCTCCATTGTACTTTGCCTAACTATCTGAATATCTTTCTATTTTCATTTTTTTTTTTTTACGAAAAATTTCACCATCGTTTCGACTATATAGATATTATACCAGCGTATGAATACGTTTAGTTCATTATCCTATGATTAACATCATAATTAAGTAATTGCTACGTAACTCAACGAACACGTGAGATCGTCGGCTACGTAACACGAGAGTCACGCAAAATGCAAATACGGATATCGATGCCGAGCTAAATACACATATAACAGACTGCGTCAGATACAGGGTAGTTATGCAGCAATAGTCGCAATAGTGGTAGCGATAGATCGCGGGGAGACTCTCTTACTTCGGTACCTCCGACGACCGGTAAAATCGTATATACCCACCACCACCACCACCACCACCACCTTTCGCGAGTGTATATCCAACCTATCGTTGCTAGTAATCTCGGTCCCCGGGTGCATATTTCAAGATCGGCATGCGTGAACGATTTCATGGCCGTCGGGTTGCCTTGCGGTCGTGTAACTCACCTTTACAACGTTAATGCGACGGGGGTTTCTCCCCGCGTGCCGCGCACGGCGCGACGCTCTCACTCTCGGTCTGCGGTATCATATTTCGCGGTGCCCTCCACCACCACTCCTCTACTCTTCTCCGCGGTCCATTCTGATCGACGAGGTATGCTTTAATATGCAAATTAAAATGCAAATAATCCCCCGCCACCCCTCGTCGCCCGAAGAGAAGAAGAGACCCTTTTTCCCCCGTCTTACACACTATATATAAAAGCAAAGAGTCCACAGTCCCTTCGAGGCTCTGGGGAACCGCCAAGGGCATCGCTGCACAAGACTGCCGCGTGCGCATCCCTGAGATGCATCTCGATGCACCGGCTATTCGATACAGAGATTCAGCGGTTTCTCTTCCCTTCGTACAACTTTCGTTTTTTTTTTTTTTTTTCGTTTCTTTAACATACTCTTTTGAATTCTTCCCGCTCAGTCAACCAAACTCTGTGTAAAACATTCGAGATGTTACTTCGCATCTTGCGTCACTTTGAATGACGTGCTCTGTGCACAAGTAATACGAGGTAAGAGCCTATGTAACGAGATGCTGTATAAGATGCTTCATGGACGCTCTTTTCAATTAACAAATTCTTGTATTGAATACCTCGGGAGAGAGTTATAGTCGATGAATGCGCGTTATTGTAGAAACGCATAGAAGAATCATATGGTTGTTATTTAGTTGCGAATGGTGGGCGAGCATACGGACAATGAGGGATTGAGAAATGGAATTGCAAAAAAAAAAAAATAACAGGTGAGTAAAATTGAGGTTTGGTCTTTGCGGTCGCGAGATGGAGAAATGGAGGACAGCATTTTTTAAGGTTTAATATACAGACGTTATGCAGATTTCGATTGCAGTGTGTTCGCGCGGTTTGTGGCGTCGAGTTAAGTATAACGCGTAAGAATGTGCGGCGAAACATCGTTGACTGATCCACACGCTCCACATTAATCAAAGTCAGTGTATTATTTACTTTCTCCTGTCCGGCAACGGATAACTCGGCTATACAACGCTTGCCATGCGGGCGGGACACGCCGGCATAATACATAATAATAATAATCTCCCGACGTTTTGTTCCCTATGTTATTCCTCGAAGTCTGCTGCACGTTTCGGCCGAATGAAACGACAAACGGGATTAGTCATCGACTCCGCGAGACGTTTGCCCGCATTGATACGAACCTTCATTGAGGAGAAAATTGGTACTGTACTCACGTGACGAGAGACGCGATTCAAGATATTCTGAATAGGGCGTTTTTTTTTTTTTTTTTTTTTCGTTAGCCGTTTTTTAAAATCAATCGAGTTAACTGAGAATTTTCATAAGGGGATGACACTCGGAATTTCATAAATTATAGAGACTGTAATTGCAGTCGATCCGCGGTTTTAATGTTATTTTTTTTTTTTTTTTGAATTTATAATACGAAAAAAAAACAGTTTTTTTTTTGTTTTTGTTGGTAATAATAAGTTAAAAAATGTTCCTACGAAAAAAAATGTAATGCATCGATGTTATGCGAGACATAATTCTCGTTGAATTTTATTATTTATTTCAGTCACGAATTATTAAAGATGTCTGCACTCGGTGATGATATTTGTTTTATTCAGTAGTAATAGAGTTTAATAGATACATCTGAAATTCTAATTGACTTTCAGCTCGAGGCGAAGTTTTTTTCTGTTTTTTTTTTTTTTTTTGGTATGCGAACGCGGAAAGAGCTGACGGAATAAGAAAATTGCTGACCTTTTTTTTTCCTCTCTCTTATTAGTGGTTAAGAACGAGTACCAGAAGATTGGTTATGGGATACGCCGCGCAGTCTCTACAAAGTAAGATATTCACAGAAACCACCACTTATAGTTTTTTTTTTTTTTTTCGTTTTTAATTTTTTTTTTTTTTTTTCGTTCCCCGATGATCGATCGTATATATATGCAGCAGAGAAACATAAACTTTCAAATACTTCGCAGCATGATCATCGATAGAACGTTTATATTCTTTTTTTGCTCATCATATTCCTATTTCGCCTGACGGCGTATACGTATCCGTGAACCGACTATTCTTCGATGCAGATACGGTCCGTACACTGTTACGGCGTGCAAGAGGAGATCTACACAAGATGATCACGATCAATTTTTCAATGCAAATGCCGGCGCGGTTAGCCTCGTAACTCGAACTCGAACACAATCGGATGCAGAGTGGAGAGAAGAGGCTGTTGCTTCTGCTGGGCGGTTACACGGGTGAGCCAAGAGCGTGGAGTTATCCACGAAGAGCAACGGGAGCGGGGTATCTTTGCCGGTTATCGCGAGCGGCTACGTACGTAGTGTCTTCATTCAACGTAGCCGCTTTGCAACGGGTGAGGCACAGCCAGCAAGCTTCCTATCATAATCCTCGTGTGATGAACGATCGGTGTTTATTCATGAAGCAAAGAGGGGGAGAAAGAACGAGAGTGGAATGGGATTAAACAGTGCCCGGGCACCGCCAATGCCCGTATCGTATTCACCTTCCTTTTTACTACACTACAATATGATACGTATTTAGATGTATAAATGTCTATTGGGGCGAGTTATTCCCCCTGAAAACTTTGGATACCGTAATTAAGTCTACCCGAACGCGCGAAGATTTATATCGATTAGTAAAACAGCCTGTCGTAACCTCGACGAAAATTCTCGAATAGTTATACGCGCGAAAAATTTTACGAATTTTATTATTATGGAGATTGGAAACTATTTTAAACGTGTATACGTAGAATAGTAGTAATGGTTATCGTATAAAAATAAACGTCTCGAAACACGTACCACTTCGATGATCGATCTCGATGAGCAGTTTACATCCATTCACAATGTCACCGTGTAAACACCACTAATAGAAGAGATTGACTTTTCTACTATGTCTCGACACTCAAACGTATAAAAAACACAGTTGATGCGTTCAATCGCGTTATGGAAGAAACAAAACTTGATGCAAAAACATCGCGAGCGCGCGTAAACATGGGGCCCCCGTGAAATTAACGGTTCTGTTGACGCGCGTGCGTCGAACGTACAGAGTAGCGAAGCTCGACGCGCGGCGTCGCATGGATCGTTTCCCGGGCCCGTGAACTGGAAAACTGGGGTCAGCTGATGAGTTCGAATTTTTTTTGTAGTGTGTAAACACGACGCGTATCGAGTGATATACTAAATCAGTAGTGCATATATTTGTTTTTTTTTCTGTATGGAGTGCCAAAAACTGAACTTGGTCAGCAGCGCTAATAAAATAAAAATAAATTACTTCGATCTTTTTTTCGATCGATCGATTTTTAAGATACTTTTGCATCGCGAATGTGACACGATAGTGGAGATTAAGAATAATACAATGAGTTACGATGTATGGTGTAAAACGCGAATTTCATTCGTTGACGTACGGGAGTATTGCAAAATGTCGTATAATAACGCAAGAGCAAAGTACAGTGTGTACGGACACGTGTATAAGTAACGTACTCGAGTGCATTAGAGTTTCATGGAAAGTGCTCGGTAGCCCCGAGAGGCATAGTGGGAGCCCCACATGAGTGACATAATCCGACGCGGTGTAACACGGTCGATGCAACGTGTACGTAGAGGTATACGTTACGCCGAGAGGTCTCGGGGGGCTCGACGTGCTGCCAGTCTCAGCTCCTCGAGGCAAAGATCCGACGAGCTGCCAGCCAGCCTACGGAGGATATAAGTACAAGGTACGTCACCGTTAGAAGATGCGATGTATACACTGTATGCGCTTCAGTATCCTAGACAACGTTTCGAACATCCATTAAAATTGTCGATCGTCTTTATAGCGTAAATAGCGATTAAATACCAAAAAAAAAAAATGCCACAAATTTTTTTGCAAAAAATCAAAAACGAAAAAAAAATGTCTGAATCCCGAAATATCTATTGCGCTTTTAGCGTAAAGTGAAGCGAAACATTTTTTTCTCCTTTACGAAGTTGAAAAATTTTCATCGACATAAATAAGCGTCCATCGTATATCCAAAAATCCCGAAAATGTAATAATAATAATAGAATATCATAAAATAATAATAGGTAACGATAATAATTCGCGCTTCCGTACCTTATACATCAAAGCGTGAAAATGTAAAAAAAAACATCGAACTCCTCGTCTACGCGACGAAACAAGAGAATGCATAATCTCGCGCTCGACATGCAAGCATCGTTTCTGGTTATCTGCGACTGTAACTAAGTATCCAGCGGAGCTAAGCCAGTAGAACAGGAGTACGGGGAATGAGGCGTGGAGTTGGGGTTCTCTAGGCGCCGAAGCTCATGGGGATTCTATCACCGCTAGCAACGTAAAACGTCACCGTTAGATAGAAGACGTTCGGGCGGTATACATAGTGGAGCAGAAGTTGCACCGACTACTACTGTTACTACACTATCTCCGTCAGCGGGCTGTGCAATGCATACTAAGTAGTTCTAGAAAATCAGTCGACGGTTGCTAGTACGGGAGAAGCTCTCTCTCCCGTCTTAGCGGAGCGAGGAATTGAATGAATCAGCCGAGTAGCTGCTGCTGCCGCTGCTGCGGCTTGCTATACGATCGAGCGAAGTTGCTTGACTCTCGTGTCGACCTGACTGGCCTTGCCGCGGCTACGAAGCTCACTCTGTAGGTCTGGAACGGGCGGGTTGCGTTTTCCAGCAGCCATCCAGCGCGACCACAACCGTCGCAACCAGAATCGCGACCGCGCGCACCTCCACCAACACTATCGCGAGGTGTGTGTGATAACCGCGAAGGCAGTTGTACGCGGCGTCCACTGTACCACTACAGGGGCTCTGTACTTCGCACGTACAGAGCCCCTGCGTCACGTTGCTTGGCGATACAAATGTATATCTGAAATATCGTAGCCGTTCTAAGCAAACTAAATGCTTAGAAAGAGCGATAAGACAACGAGGAAAAATGTAGAGGGGACGAAATAATTAAAATAATGACAAATATTAGAAATATAAAAAAAAAAAACAAGGATCTTCCTATATCGAAATTTTATTATTTTCCTGTTAATTTCCCGATATTTTTAATATTTCATATTACGATCGATTGTAATAATCGAATTCGTTACCGTATTTATACACATTGTACAAAATGATTTAATTTTGAAAAAAATCGATGAAATAATTTTTTTTTGAATATTGGAATGTTTAAAAATTGTTTTTGTCGGTTATAAACGGCAAAATCCATAAATTTCATGAATTAAATGAAATTTAATGAATCAAGTAAATTTTAAAAAATTAAAAGCGTAAGAAAGTTAATTTTTTTTTCACCGCATTAATTATCTCTTAGAAGATTTTGATTTTTTGTAGCGGTGAGTGGATTTACCGGGTTTCGATTTATAAAACAGTTTCATTGCCGAAAGGATATAGCTATTGGTGAAATATTAACATTCGCACGTGTATCGAGCAACGGGCTTCTTCCGCTTGCGCGTGTATCGTACTTACTACCACCGTCGCACGCGATGCTCTTTGTATAGCGGTGAGACAACTGCATGCAGTTGCATTATTGCACGCAGGGTGGCTTCGAATGAGGCGGTACAGAGAAGCGAGACAAGGGCGTTGGTGGCGGAATGGTCCAGCGAGCAAAGAGGGTGGGAGAAATGTACGTTGGCGTCGCCTGGAATGCCCGGAGAGCCCCGCGTTCGTTCTCGGACCGCGAAGCGGTGCCCTGCGCGCGCGAGCCGCTCGTACGACGGGTTTGCCTTTTACAGCCTCATCGTACAGGCCGTTTCACTCGGAATCGAAGCCTCTCGTCGGTAAGATCGAAAGCGAACACGTTTTCTTCGCTGCAAACGTTTCTGTCATTGCCGTCGCGATTTTTTCCTTTACTCGGAAACAGATAGAGATTTATCCAACAGACACTGAGCTTTCTATTATTCCAACGTTTACAGAGTTGTCGTAGCCTCGAGCGTGAATTTTGTCATAAAATTCATCGTATCAACACTCATCACTGAGGACGAAGAGATAATACAATATTTATTACCTTAAAACTCCATTATTTCCAGTATTTCATTCATAAATATCGAGAAATATGAACGAAAAAAAAAAAATTATTTCTCAATTTAAAGTATATTTTTCGTAATAATGGAGCTGTGATTTCGTCTAGAAAAAAAACTCCGAATTTCCCATTATTTTATCGAAAATTCTCACGTATTCTCGAATTTTATTAACCCTTTAATTTTCAAAAAATTAATTTATTTGTCTTCGATTCAATGATAAATGAGTCATAAACTCCGAAACGGAAAAACATCGACAAATTTTAAAAGAGACGATAGTATATATCTTTAGACGGGTGGAGCTCCGATACTCCTCTCGGAGTATATGCCGACGCTTATCTCATTTTGTACACACAACACCGTTATAAACGTACACGTTGGCATATGAAACGATGACCCACGGGCAATTTATAATACAACAATTATATTAATTGATAGTCGTAGCTGACGAACTCGCGCCCTTAGGCGTCCTATCTTCGTAGCTAAAGCCCAAGAGCCACTCTCGCGTACGTGTGTTTTCTATGTACGATTTATATGCCGGCGTTAGAAGACAAGCGTGCAGCACGAGATCGCACGTTTGTACCCTTCTCATATACTCGAGTACACGGGGCACATCGCGATTCTTGTAACGCATACATACACGTGTATACCATCGAGGCAACAGCATCGTTCCAAAGTATAAGTACATCCCAGTCGCCCGTTGATATATGCTCGACGCACCGTTGATAAATAGACTCGACTATTGTTACCGTGGAAAGTGAGCGAAGCGCCCCAGGATTTCCTGATTCTGCATCCCTCTCTTCCATTTCTACTATTCCTCTCGTCGTCTCTTTCTCTCAGAATCGCATTGCTTCCTTCCGAGGGTGTAACTTAACCTATGGGAAAATCGAGACAACGCGTTTTTTTTTTTGCTCGCTTCTCAAAACCTCTCATCGCAAAGTCTTCGTGGTTTCTCAGTCGGTACGAAGGTTTTTTTTTTTTTTTTTTTTTCATATATTTTCTCGATCCGGTGTGCATACAATTCAACTATAGTAAAAAAAATCAATTATCAATTGCTCGCGCCGATGCGTGAGAAGTTCGCGCAACGGCTCGAGTTCTTATCGTAAGTGCGCGTTTTGCATGTGAAATACGAATACGATGTTTCAGTCTGTTTCTCGGGAAATAAAGGCGGTCGCCACTTAGTATCGAAGCGCATTTAATTAGCTCGATTATTATTGTAATTAGCAACTTTGAGGGTGGGCCCTACTGGTTTTTCGAGTTCGACGACGAAGAGAGTCCTCGCCAAACGAGTTATTGATAAAAATTTCACGACTGTGGCGTCGTATGTATGCTGAATAAATGAGCTCTCGGCGTGTTTCTTAGTAGCCGTCGAAACGCTCGTTTCGCGATTTGACCCATTAGCACAATCACGAATGTCTAGCGAGCGGCAATACTCTTATATATGTGTATATGTATAGTGTTGTAGTATATATATGTATATATATATCCGTAGTGCTAAGATAACGGAACTTGCTCGTCGCTTGTCGCGCGGTCGCGATTGCAGACCGGAAACAGAGAGCATAGCACGCACGGAGGAATACCAAGACGTTCGCGGACTCGCGGCCATTGTCCCATATGCCCATTTACGTTGACATCGAGTACTCGACATAGGATTTTATTTCTCTAACGAGACAATAACATATCGGAGTAACAGCATTACTACGGAAAGAGAGTTACTCGGGATAATGGTATAAGGAATACTAAAAAAAACACATCGGGTGAACTCGCCAATGATTTTTAGATCGGATTGCAATGGAACCCTATAAAAAAAAAAAAACATGTAAAACCTAAAGATTCTCGAACTTTCAAGATTTTCATTTTTTGACGACCAGTAGATTGTCCTCGCAGGATTACAACGAAATCATAAAAATGATCTATGAGTTTTACAAAATGTCGTAAATAAGTATCGGAAGAGTGGTTTTAGAACGTAAAAAACTTTTAAAACACGTTTTCTCAACGTAAGAGATAATTTGGATGAATAAACATAAACGTTTGGCTACCGTGCGCGGCGCCTTCGAAAGCGGAGCCTGTTTCGGGAGAGGAAAAGATCAACGAAATACCGGGCGGGTAGAGGCCGACCGCAGAGTCGACAAGAGTGCATATGCACTTGTGCACCGAGGCAGAGAGTCCTGAGAAGAATTAAAGCGAGAAAAGAGGTGGAAAAAGAGGAGGGAAGGTTGTGAAGCAGAATGGTATACTGTAGTCGTTATATATATTTATATATACAGGGTGTTAAGTTAAAATCGCCCACACTAGATGCTGATTTGGGCGGAATAATCGTCCGGGTAAAATGTTAAGCGGGAGAAGTCCGAGGTAGTTGTTCAGATAAAATCGTTCAAAGTTAACCAATCACAGCGCCGCTTGAATCGCCACACCGGCAGCGCACAAGCAGAGGAAAACTTCGGTGAATTCCGCTATAGTGTGTATACTTTTTTTTTTTTTATCATTTTATTTTTACCAATTTTTTTTCGTCGGCAAATTAAATGATTCTGGAGTTCGTCCGGAAATCTACTTTTGGTATCATTTTTACTTCTATCGCGCATACAAAGTTACCGCACGGATTTCCGCGATCTCTTCGCGGCTCATCGGCTGCATTCGATTACATCGAATGCAGCCGATCCCCGCGATTTGCAGGTCATAGGTGCCGATTTTTCATCATCCTGTAATTTCGCCTCCGGAGCTTTTTGTCTCTCGGATCTTGAATAAGGTACTGTATCGACGAATCTCGTTGAAGCTCGCGATGTCCAAGTCTCACGAGACAAGATGATTTTTTGACATTGTGTAGCTATGGTTTCTTAGCTGTATCTCTTTGTTATCGAAGGTTTGGACCTCACACTTGCGATCTCATTCGTTTTAATCGATAGCACGGTGTGCGTTTGCTGGCTATACTAGCGACACAATGGATGTCGTTTCCGTTTATTAAATCGGTCAACCATTATCAGCGAAAAACTATTTATCAAACGGTATATACGACGGCACGATAGTTTTGTACGAAGAGAAACGAAATCAACTCTGTCGCGCACGTTTTCGGGGTCTCCAGGACGTTTTTTCTGAAACTGGAGTGAGTCCCGGAGTTGATACCGTCTCGTCAATTTAAATCGCTGAGAAACAACTGCGCATCTTCGCGATACATATATGAGACTTGGACATCGAGGCAACCGTGCGGTAACTTCTTATGCACGAAAGGAGCCAAAATGATACCAAAAGTAGATCGCCGGACGAACTCGATTAATCAATTTATTTGCCGGCGAAAAAAAATTGACGAAAGAAAAATAATTTTAGAAATAGAGTCTGATATCACCTTTGCTAGAACCACTTTTGGCCCCAGTATAGCGAATTTCAGTAAAATTCGTCTTTGCTTGTGTGCTATCAGTGTGGCAATTCAAGCTGCGCTGTGATTGGTCAACTAACAACGATTTTATCTGAATAACTACCCATCACTTGGACTTCCCTCGCGCAACATGTTAGTTGGACGATTATTCCGCCAAAATCGGCGTCTAGTTGGTGCGATTTTTACTTAACACCCTGTATATATATACACATACACACACGGTGAAGAGTCTCGATAACTGGTTGCGGCGAGAGAGCAGCTCGCGCGAGAGGATAGTACGTGGGCGCGATTACCACTTTACAATGGCTCTAACGATCCGTGAGTTCGTCGTGGCGTCGAGGCCCTCCTGAACCTTCTTCGTTCAACTAAACGTTCTATCTTTTTCTCTCGCATTGCTAACCTTTCCCTCTTTCTCCCTTCTTCTTCTTTCTTATTTCTTGTTTGTATTCGTGGCCAACGCTTTGGTCTCTCCCACTTGACCAACGTGCGCACCTCCTCGGTTCCTCTCATCCTACTTCTACTTCGCCTCTTCTTCTTCGCGTTCCCGCTCCGAGAAGGATTTAGGATCGGAGTTTCGCGAGAGGCGTCGTCGTTGCGGGTTAACGCACCCTAAAAGGGAGGCCCAAGGGGATCCGGCGCGAAAGTCAAGTGAAGAGAGGACGATGTCCTAGCCACCGCCCACGTTACTCCGTCTGCACGTTCCAACTGCAACGAAACTATACTATACAGCATCATTTGCACTTCTTCACTTCGGCGCGAATGTAAAAAGAAATTCTTGGAAAGAAACGAATGATCGAGGAGAACATCAGGATCAACGTGGTCCATGCTGAAGCGTATCGAATCGCGAATCGTTGAATTAATGACGACTCATCTCCCCCTGCGTTCTCGTCTTCGTCTCGTTATCGAGATTCGTCGACCCTTAGATCGTTGGACTTGACGAAAAGAATAAAAACCAACGCTTCAAGAAGAATTTTTCGGTGCTCCAATCACAGGGGAAATTAATGTTTCTCGACGCGAGATTTTTTTCGCCCAAAGATCAATTCAACAATTTAATTTTCGTGATTCTTATCAGACGCAATGAATGTTGAGAAAAAAATTCTTTAAGGAGCATTACATGTATGTCGACACGCGTTGGTTTTATCGTATAATGGTAAATTATCGGATATTTTTTTTCGTTCAAAGCGACAAGTCCCTTAACCCTTTTGGCGCTCAGACGTTTATCACTACAGTCTCATTAAGGGATCGTATCTTTTAAATAGCTCATTGAAAAAGTGCCTAATTTATGTAACATAATGAGGAGGGGTCGTTTGAGTCTTCGCAAGTATCTTAACATTTTTTCAACTTTTTTTTCTGTCAACACGGTAACATCTTATTTATTTTTTAAAAAGAAGGACGAGATAAATTAAAAATGATTTCGAACAAATTTCCAACTACGTGTATGATAAATAACTATGACATTTTACAACTTTGTTTGTGCGAAATGTTATTAAAAATGCTTAAATCATTTAAATTCTGATCTCACCATTCTTTTTACGAAATATTGATCGAACCTGTGAGATGTATCGAGCCATCGCTGGGAGAAACCGTAGATGCGGCGGCAAGCGAGCACCGCGCCAAATAAGGTTGCTCACCCCGGGCAACCTTCGAGGCACATACACATTGAAGGATAGTGAGAGAGGGAGAGAGAGAGAGAGAAAGAGTGGCAAAGATATACCCGGGCGCAGTTTGCCTCGGGTACCTCAGGCTTGCATTTTCGCTGCTGCGGACCTCGCCGCGTGATCAGAAGCGCCCATGAAGGTACCTCACCACGCGGAGGAACGAACGTTCGGGTCGTCCGATTCGGCCAATCTGACAATGAGATGAAGGATCGTGACGTGGACCGAGCGCGGCACGGGGAAGATAATAAAAACGAAACGAATTGGGTGTCGGATTGGAGCCCTGTGTATCACGAATACGGACGAACCGGTTGATTACCGGAGACGATCGCAGGTGACAGAAATGCAGATTGGGCTCGACGCGCGTCCGCCGAATCTCGACTCGTTTCTTATATCATTTCGATTCGCGAAAGAGAAAAGAATGAGACAGCGATGGCAAACAAAAAGAACCCATTAAACAACGAGATCGTTAAGCTTTACTCGCTCACGTATGATACGCAGGATGTAATCTCCAATTCTTATTTGAATTCGAGTCGACACAGAGTTTCTTAACTAAAGCGAAACATCAAAAGATCGTGAAAAAAGTAACGACTTCATTGATTGATTTTTGACTTTTTCTTAACCCAAACTCCACGCTGGAGATCGAGAATAAACGAATGATAGTGACTCTTACATATTTTATTATTTGAATACTTTTAACAGAGGTATCGCCGCGTTGTCGTTCGATTTCGCCGAATTGGTTTTACAGTAACCAACTTCAAGCACGCGAAAGAGTTGCTCCAATCTAACGGTCAGGGTTAACAGTCCAGGTGCCTAATCATTCTGACAATAGAAACAACACAATAGCCGACTCACCGTCACGCGTTCCCAATAACTCCCCCCCGTGAAGCATCAAAAATTCATTCCCGTTCATCGATCATCGACCTTTCTGTATAAAAAAAAACGAAAGACTTCATCAAAAGAAGGATCGAGAAAAAAAGACTGATGCTCGTAGGTCCCGAAGTGTTTCGTGTGTACAAGCAAAGCCAATTCGATCGGGATACGAAGAAGCAAAAAAAAAAAAAAAAAATGAAACGAAAGGGAAGCTTCACGAGAGGATTGCCTTCTCGTGAGCCCGTGGGTTGCGCGGATCGTTAAGAATTCTAATTAGAGCGCAGTCCCTCCTTGCTGGAGCGCTGTTTTAATTAAATGCCGGGATGATAAAAAAAAAAGAAAAAAAAAAAAACAAAAATAAAAACGAAATAACAGTATAGCAGTTCGTATCGCGAGCCAAATTGGTCGGACGAGGGAGCACTTTCTCTTTCTCTCGTTGATCTCTGCTCGTGTGTTACGGAGATGAAGGAGGTTTACCTGGTTGCGGTGGAAGCACGCCCGGTGCAAACTCGTTAGAATTCTCTGGCTGCGCACACCGCGAATAGAAACTATACTTCTCTATAGTGCACTACTGACCGGTAACCGCTACACTGTAACGAGTATTCCGTGGACTTGCTAGCGCACGTTCGGTGTGTGTCGGATTTACACAGGAGCTCTCGGACGATCATGCATCAAAGTGCAACGGTATACTGCACTCGGTACTGTTCTGCGAGCTTCTCTGCATACAGCCCCATGCATTGCGTATCCGTGGCATACGTTATGTTGTGGTACAGATTTTCCCATCGTTATTCACCATATGGCTATGGACCGATGGAATCCTGCGAGCCACAATCCATCCGTGCGAGAAGCCACTCGCAGTGATACATAACGCGTCGGGGCGTAATGGGCCTTACGGCTCGTTCCTCTTTGCGATCTCTCTCTTCTCTCTCCCTCTCTCTCTCTTTCTTTCTCTCTTTGCCTATGTATATCGCGGGTTGTGTGCGCACTCAACGAATGATCCATTACTATCGGTCTTGTAATACCTGCGGGGATATTCCGCTCACGAGATCCGCAACCTCGCCTGCGCCAAAGCAAAAATCTAACTGACCTTCCATAAATAGAACCTGTCCGTTTTAACCGGTAGGCGATCGGAGTGCTAAATCTACCGGTATTCATGGCGCAGAGAGTTTTGTCAGTAGAAAACGATTTATCGATCTGATGATTTGGGACCTTCGCGATTTGTCTGTATCGGAGAATATTAGTGATGAACACGATTCAGGGAAACCGATTTTGAACCGCTTAAATTATCCAAAAAGTAATCTCTGCAAAGTTTTTGCGTTGGAATATTTGTAGATCTTTTGGTTTAGCAAACATTTTGGGGGTTATGTCATCAACTTTTTTAAAAATTATGTCTAAAACGGCGAATCTGTCTGCCGATACCGGAACTTTAAGTTTTTTTTTTTAATACAGCAGTCGATCACGTGTTTCCAACTCAGTTAATTCCAACCATCAGGTAAGTTGAATTCTAACCCTTCACCGAGTCCGTCTACCTGCCTGGCGACGCAACGGCGCCCTCCTTCCCTTTTCATACCGACCAATAGAATCGTTCCTCCCCTTTGTGTGACAGAGAGGTAACGCAACGCAAAGGGCAACTTTTCCGGCGGAAGGGACAGTGGGCAGGTATTTTAACGGGTATTAGGATATTCAACTTATCTGATGGTGCCTAATTGGCTGAGTTTCCGAATCTTCAACTTATCTGATTGCCTACTATACTTAGATAAAAATAAATCTTTCTATACAGAAACTTAAAGAAATCGGTTGAATTTCCCAAATCAGCGCTTGATGCTGATAGCGAAACAAATATTTGATTGATTAAATGAAAAAAATGTCGTAGTAACGAAAGAAACTATCAGTTCATCAGTCAGTACGATCAGTTCGGTCTTTTCAACCAACGAAATATTTGTGTCACCACCTGCGCGCGTCGATTTAATGGTTTCACCCGATTTTTTTCCCAGGGCATCATTTTCGAAAAGCCAGAAATCTGGAATACCGGTTTGCATTAAATTAACACCTTAACCTTTGAAATCCGTTATCACTTAGCAGAACGCGAATTTTTAAAAAAATTTCAAGATGCCTCATTGTGATATACGCCATAAATACGAAACGGTAATGTGGGTGCGTGCGGAGGTCATGCTGATCAAGTACAGTTTATCCCCATCGAAATTCTTACACGTTTAACATCGCGCGCCGAACGATTATGCTCCCTCTCGAGAGCCGAGAGTAATGTCATAGTAACACCAGAGTTTCGAAACCCATTAAATTCCGAACGATTTCACGTGGTTTTCCTCCTGCATGAATTCATGCTGCACGCACGCGTTCATTCGTCCGCATAGCTTTCACATAAGCTTCCAGGCTTATTGGTACTTAGGCGTACGTAATAGTATGCCCCATAACTACGCTCCGCTATCTATTCCCTGTATAAACTCTAAAGAGCTAATGTTACAGAAGTCCCTTGAAGTCCACCTATGTAGCGCATACCGCAATTCCTTACACTGGGTGGGTTTTAATATGCACCGCGCGGAATAGTTGCGAAAAGTGAGCCGAGCGATTGTACACGGTAGCTACCGAGGTGCGGATTGCTGAGAGAGTATAAGTAAGTAGAAAACTGTCGATAGCCCAGTTTTACATTATTATCTCGAAAGATATATCTCCGGTTGCGAAGGTACGGTATACGCCGGATTCATCGTGCGATCCAACATTGATTTCCACACGATGAGGCGCGAGAGCCGCAAAGATGTTAACCATAGCTATGTTCCAACAACCTATGTGTACCTATATCAGCTGTGCAACAGCTAGCAGAGACTTGCGGACATGAGCAAAAAAAAAAAGGGACAGTGCTCGAGATGCCGCCGCCGGCGGCATGGGAACATCCTGTCCAAGGATACCCTTGAGCAGTTACGCATACGGCAAAGTGTAATCTACTATGATACGTTCTGCAATCCATCAGTTTACAGTTATCGGTAACCAGCAGCAATAGCAAGATATCCATTGGTTGTTGCAAGTAGGAGATCGATAAGTTTTGATAACGAGGCCACTGGCATCATCGCATCGAGTTGACTGCGAATGTAGTTGAGGATCTTTCTCTTGTTTTATGGGCGTTTCTCTCGAGAACTGACACTAGAATAGTATTATCTTTTATGGAAGTTGCGGAATATCTTGGTCTTCAAGAAAAAACGAATCAAATCGGCAAATTTATCAGAAAAACATGTTACCAAGTGGATGAAATGACGGAAAGTGATTCTTCGGAAGCATCACATCTGATCGATCTTAAAGTTACTCCGACCGTTATTTCAGCAGATAATTATTTATCGGGTACACCCAGTGAACTCGCTACTCGTTTATTCGTTCTTTTGCCATCAAAGATGGGTCCGAGATGTGGACTGCTGATGTTTTATTTAATAATGTAAGATCGAGGGAATTGGAGCGAAGAGCTTATCACGAGCGCAGTTTCGATCACACTGACGAGGAGGCATCGACGCTAATAAGTGGGTATATCTTTTGCTTTACCTACAAGAGAAAATATTGTACATTCTCGCATGCAGTTATTCCAGGGTCTACTAATAGCGGTAGCATAGATATATAAAATGGCGATCTCACTATCTTTTCCTCCCTTTGCACATACACTACTCGTCTGTATGACTAAGTCAGGTTATGCTAATTATATTGTGCCACCATGATATTACGCCGGTACGACGCGTATTTACTTCGCTCATTAAATATTCGACCGCGGTATAAATAATAACTTTATTTTCCACGACGAGAGTCGCCGGGGCAGACGAGAGATACAGTACGCGTGTTATATAGCAATTGCAGAAGTCAGAACCAAGTTCGCAAAATTACGAGTCGCACATTCGCAAGGATGAGAGTCGGAGTATTCGAGGATTGAAGATACAGTGATTGGCCACCGATCGGTGGATTGGCTTGGGAACGGTGTTGACCTAGTCGATTTTTTTTTTTTTTGCAGCTGGTTGGAAGCCTCGATATGTAATGTGTATGTTCGATGGCTGTTGCGGAAGGCATATATTATGATCAAGCATGCATTTTTTAATTAATTTAAATGTAGACTTTCGTACAATGTTGGATAAATTTCCATAACTTTCTAGTCATGCAGGTCTGCGAAGTTTAAAGAGGAATTATGCGGGGAAGTGATGTAGGAAAGTATATGCTTGAAGCCTTCAACGATCACTAGGAAGATTGCTATTTTGTTGTCTTCTATTATCGAGTATCCGCAGAAGTAAATTCATATGAATAAAAAAAAATAGAAAATGCTCAATGCAGGTGTCTTAATCGCAGCCGTATCTCTTTACACCATCATGTTTATCGGAAAGTGTCCCATAAAAATCGGGTCAAGTTTTATAACGATTCCTTGAATAGCATTAAAACTGCGGGTCTTGAAAAATTGTAAAAAAAAAACGTTTTTCTGACGCGTATGTTCCTTAGGGGGCCAATCACTGTCCATTTAAGCTGAATGCTTCTCTATAGCCTTTTTCGTGTATGCTGTTTCGTATAGTTGCTCCTTCGCGCTGTTCAACGCCTTCTCTCCGTATTTATGCGATTGCCACTCGCGAGTACGGCAACCGAGAGAAGTCCGAGAGAACGGTGGAGTGCAAATCGACTTTGCCAAGGGGGCGAGGTAGAGAGGTTGTAGTAATCCTTGGTCGCCCGCAGTTTAAACAAACGGCGGTGACTAGCAAGGCCGCTCCTCCTCGGCTTTGCCCGGAGTAGTAGTAGTAGTTCCACTAGTAAATGGACGTTATTGCACCCGTGGAACGGTGACTATTCCTGCTCGAGAGGTTATCCTACGACAGATCCCTTCGGCTTCGTAACTCGTTGCCTCTTCGCGAGGCCGGGCAAGGACTCTCTCGGCAACGAATGCAAATTCTCCAGGACAACTGCACATATAGTGACCAGTCCCCGATGCTGTTGTACTGTAGTAACGCTCGAATGCAAATAACGGGGCATGGACATTTAATTCGTGTCGCAGAAAGTGGATCTGCCCTGTTCTAGGCTGCTAGCTACAACCCCTCCGATGCAAAAAGACCGATAAAGACGGAAATATATCCTTTCTGTCGTTCTCACTCGTTTTCCAACATTACAAGACTTTCAGCTTCTTATACCCACAAGCTACAGCCATTTTACCAGAGATAAGGATGCTTCCAGATATCCGATATACCCACCCGATATCGACGATCAGCTACTATGGAACAACGAGGCGAGAGAGAATGACCAACCGGGACACACGGCACTCTTCGAGGTACTCGCTCTGTGCAAAATACTGTAACTGCTGCTACAGGGTGAGCTATGCGTTTGAATAATCAGATATTGTTCGGAACGTCGGGTATTATACCACTGACTTCTACTACTGATACACCGCATAGGTATCTTGTGATTAATCGACGACGATATTCTTCACGCAAGAATAACTTCGTGAAGCAATATTGCGTTTTTCATGAGAAATTCCGTATCGAGTAGGTCATCAATTGTCTAGCGTCCCAATTTTTATGCACATTGTAGAATTATCGAGAATAAAAAAAAAAAATTTGTAAGTAATTGATAATTTCGAAAAATCGCGTAGAAGTGTAGTAAAAAAAAGCAAATTATCTTTTCGCCCGTATATAAGAGTTCGGCAACGAAAGGGTTGGTCCAACGATTCGTTTCATGGACTACCAATACCGGTACCCATCGAGTATAATACAGAAAAGGAGTCAGAGGCCTTCCGCTCCTCGACTTGCTGAGGAGAGGGTTCGTTGACCCTTCGGGTCCCGGGTTTCTGTGCGCTTTCTATACATGCAGTTGCATCCTCTCTCGTCTTCGTCGGCGGTCACATCGTGTACGAACGACAAGGGGAAACCCTCAACCGGCGTTCTTCCTTCGTCGATACCCAACCAACGACCAACGTCCACTCTCTGCGTTATACATCTTGCGCTCTGCTCCCCGAGATTTCGCGATTCGTTAACATTCTTTTCGAATCACGTTTCGAACCCACTCGATCGGTTCATTCCCGTTGAGCTCCTTAAAGCGCTTTCAACAGTCGTTTGGCAATCGTCGTTCTCTCCTTATACTACTCCCCTCGTCCTCTCCCTGCGCAACCTCATCCCTTTTCGCTTCATCCATAAAATTGTCGACAATACTTACAATCACGACGTTCCATCCGAAGTTCAAAGGAACTTCAACCCACGTGCGATATCTTCCATTACGCGAAGTCTAGACGTTCTAAATAATCTCTACTACATCGCATCTTCTCTATTCCCGGTAAATATATATTTTTATCAATATATTATTCTCGATAATATTCCCGCTGTCTCGTGTACATTTGTTTATATCCTGATAATATTCATTTTAATGCTATCTTAATGCACACATATTTTTATGCATTCTATTAACAAAATGTGTATATTTAAGCCAATTTGTTTCGCGCTCTACACAAAATATTACTTTACATTTTTTCTTTTTTTTTTTTTTTTTTTACCGCTTGTAAAAAAAAAATAAAGCTGGAACTGCGATGTAACGAGTTTCGATAAGCTTCTCCGAGGCTCCTGAAAGCGGTTTTTCGATTGGCCAACGAAGTCGCGAGATACTCACCGATATTCACTGTATGCGTGAGTTCAGACGGGTGGAAGGGGAATTTGTTTCTTCTCTAAGTTCTCTAGTTTCATATCCTCTTCTTTTTCTATCCTATCCCTCTCACACCTTCGCGTATACCCCAACCGGCAGCTAATTGTACAGAAATCTTGGAAGGATCGTGAAGTTCCAAGTTCATGGAGTTGTCATGTTCACCGAATAAACTCGATAATTGGTGACTCATGCGCGGTAGAACCGGCTGGTGCGAAAAGAGCGGACGATAGGGAGGGGGGTAGGGGGAAGGAATCGTGTACAACGATCCAACAATCCATAAATTTATTTCTTCCCTTCAGTTTTGTTCTAAGATTTTTTTTTTCGCTTTATCTTTTCTTGAAGTTTGCTTTACGTTTGCCAAGCGCCGAAACGTTTTACCGCGGACCTCATTGTCGTGTAGAGCAGCGTACAAAAGTTTGCGTCTCTTCTGTCTTTCTCTCGTGCGGAGTTCGAACAACTCTCGTTGCTGTAAATCATACGATACGTCGAGTGATCGAAGGACGTTCGCGCGAGCGCGCGCACGCCTAGCGAATTTTGTATGGGCGTTCCAATGCCATAAACTTTAAAATACGATAAGCGAGTCTGTAGACACTTTAATTGCTACGTGGTTGCTTTGGATGAAAGGAGCTTTTGATAAATTGCGTTGTTAATGCAGCATCCCCTGTATACACTTTTGCAAAGTCCTCTTTGCCGGGGCTCACCGTTTGCGTCTCGTCGAATGCCCATACTCTCTCACCTGCGCCCTAATCTTTCGGTATATATGTACTGATAAATCCGCATCCCCCTTTGAAGTCTCGAGGCGTTTATACACCGAGAGTATATGCACTACGGAAAACGTTTCGCGATTACCGCGGTGCGCGAATTGCGCGAATGGGCAGTACGCTCGAGAGAAAATAGGCAACGCTTCGTCGATCGATGATTGCCGGTGTTGTAATTTATTGGATTCATTTTTTTTTTTCAAATTTTTTTTTTTTTTTTTTTCTCAAAGTCGGAGCATTCCAACAACGCCCCTGGGCTGCATCGCGAATTATTGTGAGGAATACACGATTTTCTATAGTCGAAGCGTTATGAATTGTGAGGATGATTTTGCAAACGCGATCTCTATCTTCTTCGCCGCCATATGCTTTAAGGAAGTTCAGTTTTCTAAAGGAATTAAGTACCATTTTTGTTTTAACAGGACAGTAAAATAGAATGAAGAAAAAAATTTGATGTGAAAGATCGCAAAGTTAATTTCGGACAGCACGCGTAAAAACGTCTGTTCTCTTGCGGAAATCCTCTCGGAGCTCCTGCCGCAAACGTGTTACGCGAATTTCGGGGCCCAAGTTTTTTTTTGGTTCCGCAAGAAGGGCAAACATACGGTTGTAACAGTAAATCCGCGTTCCCGTCCACCCGGTGACACACGTTGAATGCATAAAGTCGCGAGGCTTATCAGATGAGGAAAGAATAACGTTTTGCAGGTAGAGATTTCCGAGAGTTTCTCGGACGAGAGACCCAAGTCGTCGAGCGCGAATGTCGAGATCACGGCGGTAGCAAAGTCGTCCGCGCCGAAACCGAAAACGCCTAAAAAGGTCGTCCCGGTAGCCTCCGCAGAGAGAAAGTGTACTTATTCAGTAATGTTGAGTACAAAACTGTACCGCCACCCATATCTTCGTTGCTAATCAAAAAGGACGCGACGCGAGTTTTTGCCATTTCCTTGTAAAGCGAATCCGGGACTTTTCTCTGAATTCTTTACACCGGAGAGCGATTGCGCACTCTGCGTCATTGCAACGTGGGTTGTGAAAGGATCACGCAGATTAGAAAGATGCAGAGGAAGAAAAAAAAAAGCGAGAATAGAGAGAAAAAAAAATCATTGCGGATGCCAAAGTGGCCGGACGTCGTTGCGCGCGAGGCCGACGACGTCGAGCAAGGGACACAATCACGCGGAGGCGCTGGCCGTGATGGCTATAACCATCACTTATTAATAACGCTCTCTTCTCGTCGTCGAGGATAATTTTTCTGTTTGAGAGGTTCAGCGTGACGCTGAAGCGAGTGAGGTTAATAACCATTGTGCAGGAATCGCGCGAGCGGTTTCTATACGGCGTCCCCCATCATTGGAGGTAAGAATCTTCGTCGTCGTCGTCTTCGTCGTCGTTGGTACACGAGAGGACTCTCTTCGCTTGAGACTTACTACACAATCTCAAGGCGCCTTCGTTCCTCGCTATACATATAGTCTCATCCATATTAGAGGCTACGGGTTTTCCAGCAGCGTTACAGACCGCGCTGCAGAATTCCGATATAATGGAGATGACCTACGACTCGATGACGTAACGACTTCCTAGACTCCTAATAGATCCTTTCGTTTCACGACAGTGCGCTGTGCGGCACGCGGGTTAGCGCATGCGACACGAAAGACGCGACGATGACAGAAGAGTGCATTATGTCGACACCTGTGGCCGCACACGGTGCATCCATTTTTGCGTCAACGCGACGACAACGCGTATTCTTTTGACAATGAAATTGTCAACGGAGTTTCGAGTTTTTGTCGAAGAATCGCAATGGCGATTCGTGCGAAAGATAAACGGATGAAAAGTTTCTTTGACCCGATAGCTCATCGCTTCGAAACGTTCCGTCGTATCGTCATTGTTTGATCAAATTTTGCAACTCTCATTGGGAACATTGAAATTACGATATTGATGCTCGATGCGACATCTTTATTTTCATGGTTTGTGCGTTGGAAGCTATCGAATTACAAATCACTTAGAGATTCAACTCGGTTGCAAATCGCGTTGAAACGATCAATCGAATCATAATTGTCCGATGATTATCCCTAATTATGTTGCGGCGCGTCACAATATGGCAGTCATTCCCACATCTTTGCTTCTTTTCCGAAGTTTGTGGACTTTTCTATCTATTTTCGAATTCTTTATGAAATATCGTATTTTTCATCAGTGACATCAAATTTTCGATACCTATTCATCTCGAGGCTAAATATTAATTTTTATGGTCTGTTTTACTATAAATTTTGAACTCACGCCGCCAATTTAACTCGATTACAAATCTCGTCGAATAAATCGAAAAAATCAAAATTTCTCAATGATGTTCCACAATTTTATTTGGGACCATAAAAAATAATGTCATTGCAAAATCGTTACTAACTCATCGCTCTTCATCAACGATAATTATAGCCGTATCTGTATTTTCATGAATTGTATAATTTTTATTATTTTTATTAATCTTACGATTGGTCTCGGCGAATTAAATCGATAATTGGTCGAATAATTTTTCGCGATTTTATTCATTCACACAAAATTATGGTCCGTTCGATGTCAAATATTAATTTGCATAGCATGTAAATTTTCCTGTAGAATTGCAAATCGTCTATGAGATCCGTGAGATTGAGACGGGTGCATCAGCGGGATCAGTTGGTCTCACAGAATCATAGAATGGTGTATATCCACAACACAGCAAGAAGCGAGACTGCTCGACGAGTCGTAATCATAAGTTGCGTAAGGAAATTAGCTACGAAGCCTCGTAGCACCGCGGCGAGGAAACTAAGCGATACCCAGCGGGGCGTCTCGCTTCTGCAACAGGTACTATAATACGGTTAAGTCTTATAAACATTGGAAATGCCAGAGCTCAACCATTATAAAACTAGCAGTTAAGTGGTGTATCCTATCTCGATACCTCGCCTGCTTATCCGCGCGGTTTCCATTGAATTTGCTTAACAGTCGGACCGCAGTGAGAATTCCGATCTTCGGTTCCTCCGGCGACCAGTCCCGCGCCAAGAGATTGAAAGTAATCACTGCGTATCGAAGATTGCGACTTCAGAACTGCGGATCATCTCCGAGGGAAACTTGATCCACCCGCTGACCACTTTCATTTATCCGATTCATTAAACCGGAAAAATGCAAAATAATACGAATTTACGCAATACTTCTAAATTTCCGTAATCAATTTTTTTTTTCGTCTATTCACAAATAAATGTTCAAAAAAGTAATTTTCAAAAATAAAAAAAAATAATAAAGAAATTTTTAATTTGAATTTCAATTTTGCGACATTGCGAATATGACGAAAATTAACTTCTCGAATTCGTGGAGAAAATTGCACACGTATCTCTCACAAAAGTGAATTTGCCGAATTAGTCGGTAATCCGAATGTCTGGACCTTGACTATCGACCAAACGCATCGATTAAAGGGAAAGTGTAAATAAATTCCTCGTCGAGCAAACAGCATCACAGATATATCGACTCTAATGTATCATCAATCTCACTTAACTGATCGTTCTCTTTCGCCTAATCATTCGAAACCGAGCAATTACCCGAGGTGCGAAGTCTGTATTTTATATATAGTGTAACCGATGATACAACGTCGGTTAAACGGTTACGATCGAAAACGAAAATTATACCGTAAATGGTGTTGCTTCGGGACGCGCGGCAAGCCTCTCTCTCCCCCTCTCTCTCTTTCTCTCGAGGGGATTCGATAAATCGTCATTGAGAAAGTAGCACGAGCAACGCGATCGACCGTTCCGACTTTGACTTTTGCAATAGCTCCTTGAGTCCCAAATCGATCAATCGTTTCTCAAACGTCCCTCTGGAACCCATTTGGTAGGCCAGCGATGCGTATGGATGTCTATGAATGCCGTAATCTTTTCCATATTAGTGTAATTCCGTGGAAGCGATTATTTTTCAGACGATTACTATACCATTTTAGTCGTTCTTCCGTAAACTAAGTACATCGCGATGACAAAAAAAAATATATATATCGAAATATATAAAAAAATTAAGTAATCGGAATATCTTCGACTAAAAGTGAACGTCAAATAACATACCGGAAAAATATAAATCACAATGTGGGCGATCGCTTTTTTGTCGATCTCTTTAAAGTGTATGAAAGGCCTTTGGCTTGTTTATACGATTCGAGATTATTCGACAACCTGATGCAACAATTTACGCCCGCTGTGTCAGTAGTTCCTTATTGTCATCGCTTGGTGACGCGGAAAGAGCAGATGAGAGAGTGAGAAAGCGTCGTATGTTATAACGCGCGTTATAAGGAACTACGAAACAACTCGAAGCATTCTACAGGATCCGTTCGAAAAGATTTTCATCCCACGTTCGGGCATTCGGCGCATTGAAACATACATAGTAAGAGAGCTGTGGACCGGTGGATATTCACCGTGGCGGTTCAACAGCAGCCTCTCGAAGAGTCGTAAAACGTTTAGTGATAACTGGACCGGGTCCAGTGGTCGGATGTGTACGGCTGGTCAGACCAAGTAACACATGTTCTCACACGCGACGTTATAAAACCGATGGAGACCCGTTATACAGAGGCACAGGGATCGCTGTTACTGTTAAACCAAAGGCCCAACCGAGTTCGACAAAAAAAAAAAAAACCATCCAATTGATTATATCCTCCTTCGGTCGAGCAGGGAACTTCTCTGTATCTTTGATCCCTCGCTAGTTCAGCTTTTTTCTTCTCTTATACGGCATAGTATCTTAACTCGTCGAAGTCCGTGATTCCAAGACGAGAGAAGCATCTACAATTTATTGACGGCTAATCTCCGTAAAAAAAAAAAAAAAAAAAATTTCGGAAAAATCCAAATTCAAAAATCTTGCGAATTTAACGCATGTTAAAAAAAATTAATTTCAAAAAAAGTTAATATCTTAATTGCGACACCAATACAAAAAATTGTTTCGATCTTTTCGGATTACAAAAATAAATCTTCGTAACACTTTGCATATTTGATTTTTTTTTTTTCGTCTCAAAGTAAAAATAGATTTTCGTAATGTTGATATAATTAATTCGCTTATTTTAATCGAGAGGAGTGATAAAATGGCTGCAATACGTGCATCAGTTGCCTTCGCGATATATCCGTGGATATTCCAAGACTGGGACAGGCGTACACAGCACCGCGCAAGCTCTCTCGCAGTTCCACGCCCATGAAAGAACGCCCTTGCCGTTCCCTGTGTCTAATTGAAAAAGTTAATAACCCATCGACACAATCTCCAAGTAGAAAACTTTCATCGACGAACGTCTGCGCGTCGATACTCGCGATATCGTCTCTGCGATATATCGAAACCCTCCTACGCTATAAACTCGTCTTTGATATATCTACCGTACGAACTCAATGACCGACGTCGAATAATTCTCTTTAGGATAATCTCAGTGCGTTTCAACGAGGCAATCCTCTCTGTATCCACCCCTTTTCACGCACCTGGCCTATCTTACGAGATTGTTGTTTCTGCTCTATCCGGGCATTTATAAAGCTGCTGCTGCGAACGTTGAATCGATTAATCGTTCGATTAATGAGTTGATTTTCCATCGTTCTTTTCCACTCTCCCTTTCCGAGGCACAGAGAGCATTTCATGCCCACACACACGCACACACAGACACGAAGTCGAATAGAGTAACCTACAGTAACTATGTATATCTGACCAATGTATCGAAGGGGTGCCTCGATATATAAATGAACAAAAGGGCGTGAGCGATAAATTATTTAAGAAATTCCATCGTGCCATCGCATAATGGTCGATCGTAAATAACCCAAGCCGCCGCTGTAGCCGCGAAATATATCGCCATAGCGAAAATCTTATGATTGCCGCACGTCCGAAGAGAGCCGCGAGAGTCTCGCGAGCGTTTCGCGTATAAGGCAGCAGGGCGCTTCCCCGCGAGCTTCGAGACAGAGAGAAAGAAGGAGAAAGAGAAGCACAGGCCTTGCACACGCTCAAGTTTTTTGCCTAGTCTCGTTCTCGTCCCGAAGCTTGCGGTGAGGTAGACGTTTTCCCGTCTCTCTTGCCATCTCGTCATTTATCATCGCGCGGTCTCGCGCGAGCATCGCGCTCGTACACACCGCGGCTGGGTACCAATTACGATTTCGTGTATATTCTCCCCGCGTGACTCATCGCGTCGCGGGTAACCGGTAGCCGAAGAAAAATTACTCGGGCTCTTTTCTGGAGCTATGGTTCTTATAACCTGTACGGTATTATAACAGTGTACTACACTTACCTCGGCGAGAAGTCTCACTCAGTGTGTATAACGTACTGTTAGCCGTGCGGATGAGCACATGCGGCGTACCGAAGCTCGATGTGTATATATATATATATACTTCGCTATATATATATCTATACGGTAATACAGTTGAGTATAGGATCGTCCGAGTAGACGTCAGTCGTATTCGTCTTGATTAATTATCTCTCCTAATTACATCTATTTATGTTAGACCATTAGTCGTACAGACCCGACGATTAATTAATTTTCATTGCACCGACTGCGAGTGTCTGCCAGCGTGTGCGCGCGTCTGTATTTTCACAGTCGAGAAATTTCATAGGCAACCGAGACACATGAAACGGACAGGTTGGAAAATATATTATCAATGTTGAAAATTAATTTATCGAATCGCGTGCGAAAGGTGACGAAGTGCTAAGAATTCCAATTTTTTTAAGGTTCTGTGAGGAAAAATATAATTTTTTTAATAATAATCCTTGAAAAAAAAAAAAAAAATGGGTAATTAGTATCTGAAATATGCGCGTACGATGTATATGCGCGTATGTGTGAACGCTTAGGGGAGGCAGAGTCGAAGGGGATATCTCAGCAGGTGCCGATTAATATATACCCCATCCCGAGATTCTTATCTCTATAGCTAGCGGGCCTCTCGCGGCAGCTTTCGAAGAGATGGCAATTAATCGTCATTAAGGTATATTACACGCTCGAAAATTGTGGGCTCCTTAATCGTGGGATTTGTGGGCGTTTTGATATCGGATCCCCTCCACTAACCAATCGCGGACTTTGAGATCCATAGCGAATTCGTCGGACGGTGTTTATGCTCACGAAGGACGTTCGTTGGCCCAATATACCTCAGCCTGTATCTTTACCTGTGCAGAAGGCAAACATCGACTTTTTTTTTGGTACGAAATTGAAAATACGCAAAACCGTTGAAGAATTCGGCAGAAAAATCGGAATTCTAAAAAAAAAAAAAAGTAGTGAACTTATATTTGATTTTTTTTCCCCGAATTATTATATCGAGTCATACGAAAAAATAAAAAAAATCCGACTGCCGAGTATTTCATTGAACAAAAAAAAATTACGTAATTAAAAAAAAAACCGTAGTATTCGTACATCGCGACTTATGCATAGATCGCTATTTATATTTGTCGTCTTTCGCTATTTGTCAGAAAAAAATCAAAACGAATCGATTCGCGATTGTTTTTTTTTTTTTTGTCACGCATTAGTATACCGGCATTCACCGGTCCGTCGTAACTCTTGGCACCATATTCGCCACATTTACCATTGATCCGATACGCGTTCCATCTATCTATATTTACCTTAAGTTAAACCCGCAAACACAGCCGTCCGTCGAGTTCTCTCCTCAGTTCGTTCGCATAAACGTGTCTCCGTAGAGATAGGCCTCACCTATCTCTTCGCGGATGCACGCGCGAAGTCCACCGGGCGCAGAGCTCGGCAACGCGAGCTTACGTATCGAGACGGCTAAAACCCATAGGACGTTCGAGAGCGCGTGGTATTAACAGACAACCATACGCTCTCGCCGTACGGACACTGGAACTATCAATAAGTTGGTATCTGACAAGGGAAGGAATCGGAAGGGGCTTTAGATCAGCGAGGGCCATAAAGCCACCCACGGCGAACAATATTTTAGTACGGTAGCAATGCGCGAAACCGGCTTCGTTCGCCGCGCCAGCCTGATCTTCGTCTCTTTCCTTTACTTTCCACTCATCGGGTATTGCTTGCTCGCTCGTTTTATCGTTCTCGCTACCTCGAGAGTTCCACAGTGCGAGGAGGCTTCACGACTCTCCCTTGGCAGCAGCAACAGCAGCAGCAGACTCGACACAACGCCTGCAGCTCGCCACAGGACTGCAAAAGACTCGAGAAAACGAGAGAGCGAGAGAGACTCGAGCAATGGCCGACCGACTCCAATTATCAGATTGACTGCCCAGCCGCCGAGTTATACGCCAATAAATACGCATTCCCAAATATTTTATAAACTATCCAACCTCCGGGGGCGTTTTTGTTTCCCTTTTTTAAATATAATACCGGTAACAGCCACCGTTCGCGGCTCCGATCGTTTCTACTGTTGCGCCCGGTGTGTCCGCAATGGGCAATCCACACTCTCGACTCGCGCCCCCGACTATCCCGATCGTTGCCGTAGTCGGTACACTGTTGCAAGGTAATACACATGCATCTCTCCGCGGCATAAGAACGCTCTTTGCGAGTCCAATGCTTTTGCTGCATGGTGCACACTCCGCGGTCTATAGCCGAGCAACCAGAGCCGGTTCGTAACTCATGCAGGTTGACGTACGGGCATTGTCCAGCGGTGCAGACCGTGCAGACCCGCGGCCACCACCAACAGTTACCGAAGTACCATTCGCATCGTCTCCGGGCAGCAGCACTCTCGCCGCCGCCGCCGACGCCGCCGCCGCCGCCGCTCGTTCAACCGATGGTTCACCCCTTATTCTTGTACCGGCCAACTAGCGCACATATCGAGAACTCACGGACGAGCTGTAACTAACCAGCAACGGCAGCGGCAAACGTCATATACCAGGCGACGAAGCGTTTATTATACCTACTCGGAATATCTAGTTGCTTGATCGCTCAACAGCAACAGTTGACACCTTTCGTCCTCCGGGATTTAGACCTAACGGTTGATAAGCGACCACCAGGGAATCAGTGTGCTTTTCTGATTATTAAGAATGGTTTTAGATATTTTATTACGCGAGAGTAACTGCTTTTTTCATTGGCGACGTCTACGCAATTTTCGGAAAAAATAGACTCCGAAAAAATCGAAAAAAAAAAAAAAAAAAAACGGTGAATTTTTTTTTTTTCGTCTTTCAAATGGTTTATGGGGACATAAAAGTTGAAAAATTAAAATTACTTCTTAAATTTATAAAATTTTATTCTATGAAATGGCATTCAACGAAAGACATATATTTCCAAAATGGATGTACAAAAAACATGTTGCACCCTTCGGTCATGTTAATTTTTTCGCTTAAAGTTCGTTAAGGCACCAAAAAAAGTATCAATTTTTTTTTTTTTGGAGTTTCTAAACAAGTATCTCGACATTGACTGTGATGAGAAATATCAATTAACAGAGAAATGTTAATACATTATTTCGAGACTTTGCACCTGTGACATCGATTTCGTTCCTAGATATCTGCCATCTTGGCTGCAAAAATTCGCACGAAACCGGATATTTATTCCTATCGCGATTATTAGTTGTGTCCACGATAGATTCCTTCGGTGCCTCTCACAGCCTCCCGTCTATTGTGCCGCGTGGTGTATACTTACGTCTCGTTAACTCGCATTGGAATTTGCATGTAAATCGCGGTGAATCCGATTGGCCTGGATTTTCACTGACAATCCTCGGGGACTTGGGTTGAATATGAAATCATCGATTGACGAGTATAGGTACGAAAGATATACAGGTATTGCTTAGAGTACTACCCACCAACCGAGAGATGTTCACCGCCGATGAGAGAAGATCGCGGAGTTGCAGTGTACGTACGACCCGCGCGCAACGCGCAGGGATCATCGAAGGGAACTGGTCCGAGATTTTATAACCAGTAGGTATACTGTAGGCGAGCTGTGGCTCGGGTACTCAAGAACTCCTCGTATACAATGTGCTGCGTATATATATAACATACACCTTTCCTCCGAGTGCCTCACAACTCGTTGGCTACTGTTCGTCCGGCTAAACCGATTGCAACGGTCTTATACGAGATCAACGAATGGATTAACTCGCACTACCGCGACTCGACAAATTGCCACTGCTACCCATGAAATCGTTGGTATATACTTATACGAATACCACACCGCTCTCGTCTCGTTAGTATTATAATAAATACATATTAAGTATATTATGCCACCCGCTCTCGCGCGTATCTGCTACTTCATTTTAAATCGCTCACGGAAAGTCTTAAAACTCAATTAAGAGTTGCAACGGGAGAAGCTCACCGACCGGACAAAGATCGTTAAATGAAATATCCGATGCCGATCTTCCATTCCTCGTAAAAAATAATAAGACGTAATTGTTACTTTCTGATGTTTGCTAAGGTAGAGAAGGGAAGGGAAGTTGCGAGTAATGTTCACGAATGGCGTATACATTGTTCGGAAGATGTTCGGAAGATTGCCGATTGGTTTGTTTTTCATTCAAGTGGTTTATTAAATTCATTTAGCTTCGAGACGATTATCCCTCTGACGCAGAGTCTATCATTAACGATAAATTGAGGTATTTATATCTTTTAAATCTTTCAATGAAACATTTCGAATGTCTATTATATCCTTTTACGGATCGGACTTCCATTACAGCATTTTTTTCACCCTTTTTTTCCGAACCAATATTAACAACAGAGTAGTAAATAGCTATTTAAAAAAACTATAAAAATATGAGGGAGCAATGAAATTGATCAATCAATGGCGGAACTCGAATTCGAATCGATCGATATGAGTTTAAACTTCCGATAAAAAAATTCGTCAAACTCCGAAGCTCCGTTAAAAAGAAGTCTCTTGAAACAGAGCCCGAGGACGAGGAAAGTGGCTACGCGGGGCTCCAATCGTGAGTCCACGGACACGAGGGATCCGTAGCACGAACCACGAAGTGCCTCCAGGGAACCCGAAGTACTCTCCGCAACACTGTGCTTCTGCTCTTTCGTTGGTGCACGGATCTCGGTGTACTCGCTCGCCGGGCCAGCACCGGTAGTTCGACGACCCAGCCGTTCAAGGCTCTCTCTTCTTCTTCTTCTTCTCCGAGAGATAGAGACGGAAAGAAACGCGAAAGCAAAAGATGAAAAGAAACAAGAGAAAGACGAAGAGGATACGAAATACTGCGAGAGAGTAAAGAGTGAAGCCGACCGACTCATCTGAATATATTGGGCCGAGTTCCGAATCGCCGTGTGGTTCGCTCTCGTGAAAAAAAAAAAAACCGGTCGATCCACCGGTCGCGAAGTCGTTTAAGCATCGAGGCTTGGACTTTGCCGCCGACAGCCGGTGTCATTCAGTAAACAATTCAGTCGCTGGATTACGTTAGTTCGCTTCCTCGTCTTTTGTAACTTCCCGCTTCGTATATACGCGAAGAATTCGCGGCCCATTCGCGGTTCTCTTCCCGGAATTCAAGAACAAGGAAAATTATTCTTGAATCACGCGACGCTACTGGTTTTTTTTTTTTTTTTAAGTAGTTTTCGTCATTTATGATCAGACGTCTGTCGTTAAAAAAAATCGAATTTACGATTATTTTAAGATAGTCGTGTGAAACAGTGAGACATATGCAATGCTACGAGACAATGCAACTGAGAGCGTTCTGGATTTTCGCGTAATTCTCGAATTGCGCGATGATGCCATTTTTTTTAGGGGTTTTCTTCGTTTTTGATCGGAGTTTTTCGGTGATAAAAGAAAATGCGCGAATTTATGATTATTTTACGAGAGTCGTGTGCAGATAGTGCGATGTATGAGAGCAACAAAACGGAACAATGTGGTTGAGGGCATACGGCGACCAATATCGCGGGGTTCGATCGGATCGCGAGTGATCGCCGGAGCGTGAAGACTCGGCGGCCACCAACCCGCGCTACTGCTCGACTCCCGACACGAATTTATTAAGCCGTCTTAACCGAGCCTCTTGCCTCGGCGGTGTACGTGACGGATGAGAATTATTCACGCCCCACAATTAAATTCACCACAGACAACGCTTGCACGAGACGTGCCCGGCAGCATTAGACATAGCCAGACACTCTTTGACTCTCTTGCGTATCCGTACGAACTGCTGTCAAACGCGATAATACTGTCGCCATAGAGTCGACGCGCCGAGAGAAGCAGAGAAAGAGAGAGAGAGGGAGAGAGTCTTGCATTGTTCGAACATTTAAAAAAAAAGAAAAAAATATATATGTACGATTCTATATTCAGTATTGCACCTACATGCAGACGCCTGGCGCGACTGTATGCGCAACAGTTCGACTACTGCGCAGTCCGCGGATCTTTAAGCTGTCGATCATCGACATGCAAGATGATGTTATGGAATCATTTTTTTCAAATGCCTCATTAGAAATAGAAAGTTTTTTCGTCAAAACGAAAAAAAAGAAAAAAATCAATTTCCGATTTTTTCGAATTTTTCGCGCAAAATCAGGAAATAAGGAATTCGGTTTTAAATCTCGAAAAAAAAATGAATTTGAAAGATTTGGCGACTGTATTGCGGCGAAAAAATGGATTTTCTATCGCTCGAGATTTACTAGAGGTTTGTACGCTGCAGTATTGCAGCGTATACGGTTAAGTTCAAGATCGTCGAGTACTCTAGTGATGCTGGAAGGCATAGGAGATCGTCCGGTAGGTTCTAGCGCTGCCAAGAATCGTAACCCCGCATGCGGGGTCGAATCTCCTTGAGGCCGGGATGGGGTCTCTTCGTTCTTCAGGCTATCTATATGGTTTGCTTAAAGGAAAGAGTAAAAACAAACGGATGGAATGTCCGCGCGAGCGCACGCGGAGCTACCTTCGCGATTTGCAATTCACCGGCTCACCGGTATAAGAGAGAAAGCTTCGTAAATCTCTTAGGTTGGTGGCGCGAAGCAACAGCAGCAGCAGCATTGACTTTGCATCCTTCCAGAGGGCTTACAGGAGTGCAAGCGTCTTATATCATCGTCGGGTTACATTCAACGTCCTGCGTTTTGTATCAGTACCACACGAGAGAGGACCTCATACCTCTTTGCCACGCGAATTGTTCTTCTCTCGTGGAAAGTGAGAGTTTCGAGTTTCCTGGTTCATCGCTACTATGCAGGATATTCCCATCAACGATGGTGTAAGCCGAATATACAATGTGGAAGCCATTACGACAATTATAATCAAGAAAAATATTATACAATGAATATTAACAATGTTAAGGAAGGTGTATCGTTACATTCCCAGTAAAAAGTAACATTAAGAGAGAAATTCGAATACTTCCTAATGGGATAAAAATCTGAACAATTTTAACCGTAAAGAAGGTGCTATGAACATTGATTTTCCATAATAATAATTTCGAAATGATCAACTAATTAGGTAAAAAAAATTGGGTAACAAATCATCGAGCAACCGATATTTTTTGGTGACAAAGTTGATGCGTTTTTTTTTTTTTTTTTCAAATAACATGTGAATATATGCGTTTTTTCAGAATTTTTCTTGGAATTTCCGAAAATTCTTGTTTTCTTTAAATGTTTAATGAGTCTTTGCGAATACGTTTTCTCATTTACCTCGAAACTTCATGAGTGTAATGCGCAGTCTTTTTACGAAAAAGTATCAAAAAAATTGCGATTTTGCATCCATAAAAAACAAAAAGAAATGTTAATCAGAAAAAACGGTAAAAATATTGATATGTTTTTATATGGAATTTGAAAAAAAAAATTAAATTCTATAATTTTTCGTAATTAAGTTTTATAATTATCAATAAAATCTCTGTGTACCGAAAGAGATTAATGAAACAAAACAATGAAACAGAAACATTCGCGACAAGATCTTGAGACACTTCCGGTCCATCAATCCATCAAAAATATTAATCTAATTCTTAACATTGTCACTTTTTTTATCGAACGGAAACGTTCTTCGTGGCTTTCGCGGTTTGTCCTCTGTTCCTAGTTGATGTTACTAACATGTAAGTAATGCGAACTACAGCTTCGACTCGAACCGAACGGCTTCTCTCGCGTTGTCCGCATTCACACGCCAGAAATTCCCATATCAGATATTCATCTTTCCCGACGTAGTTTTGCCATCGAACGTACTGCTCTTCTACACCTATACCTATAGGGGTATATAACAGCGGTCCCTATTGTGTTACCATTGTTGCAATAACTCCGTGAGACTCTTATTACGAAATGGCACCAGATACTCGCCACCCAAGATTTTCTTTCCTATCCTCCCATCCATATCCACATATATATATGTATAACTACATATACACAAACGCGTCTGCTAACACGAAGGATACTCTTCCACATAATTGGACTCCATACAATTTTACGATTCCATACAAAATTCAATTGTACTTTGTATCAAATCAAAGATTAAAGTTAAAAAAAAAAAAATTTGAAAATAATTATTAACTGCGTTGAAAAATCGCCGAAATTCTCTGTGGCGTGCGTTGGCATGACGCGTGTTATGGTGAAAACGAGTCGAACCCGCCTTTGCCCGACGAGGACTCACTTCCTCGGTTAATTACAGACTTTGGTAATTCGCGTGGCGTTTATGTTCAACTGGGTGGAAGAAACGAAGGATAAGAAAGAAGGGGGCAGAGGGGAATTGTCGGCGGCAGCGTTATACACCGACGGTGGTACGAACGCTCTTGCGTAATCGAGGCTCGTAAAGAGCGAGCGTGCGAGTCGCGTGTGCTGACTATATATGTAGTCTTATATGTACTCGTTGCGTTCTCGTGCGTGCGTGCATTCGTGCGTTCCCGAGAGGGTAGCGAGCGTCAAAGAGAGTTTGAACCGAGAATACTGTCGGTTGTATATATATAAAACGTGGGTATGCACGACACATTAAGATCATAATGTTGGGCGACAGTGACATAGCGTCAGGAATGTCGGCGCTATATACGCACCCCGCGAGTGTCTCTTGTAAGTACACACATGTGTACGTGTCTCGGCGTACGGTCTGTATACACACATACGAAGTGACACGTTCGCTAAATCTGATTTATAACGAATTTAATAGTGGAAAATAAAGGTTTGCGCACACACTTGGATACTTCACTTCGAGAAACAGCAACACGCATGCGCAGCGATGCTGGGTATGTACACCGACGACCTGACGCCGACGACGAAGTCCGGCGAACGGTCTGACGTTGACATACCGTCAGGAATGCTCTCACGTATTCGAACGTCCAGAGGTACCGCAAGACATTGGTATAAATACAGGTACCTTGATACAAGTACCGAACGAGTCTGCGCTGATATCAGTACAGACGCGAGAGTTCGCCATATACCGGAGAAATTACATTAATTTTATTGTATCGGGTATCATATTTTAACGTCGTCGAACGACGGAGAAAGAATGCGATGGAATTTGAAGTTGGATATTGGATCTCGTCGAAAACATTCCCGTTTTTCGAGATATTCGATATTTTGAAGAGATTCACTTTTTATTGGCAATTTATGGATTTTTTGATCGAAAGGAGTTTTGAGCAAATTCAGCTTATGCGACATCGCGAGAACGTTGCGATTAAATATTGGGGACAATACGTTTTCATACGGAAATCAAAGTTTCTCTGCGAGAAAGGAGCGATTAATATTTTTATTAATCACTTACACTCGCGAATCGATATTCTAGAAACGCCGGGAGCAATTTTACGAATTTTTATTGGCGTTTGTGTGTACAGTTATTAACCTCACCGTTTTTTGTTAATACTGAGAAAGTTTAGTGGAAAGTTAAAAAAAAATGCGTCTATCACGCCTGCGGAACCCGCCACCAAGCGGGATAAAGAGATGCAGGTACTATTATTCCACTTATCGCGGCTATTCGGTGTCGAATCGTGCAAAACTGAAAAAATTAGGGGAAGTAATCGCGAGCGGACGTGTGAATCCGAGTATCGACGGCTGGTAACTGGGGAAAAATTGTTCGGTATATTATTTACAAGTTCTCGAGAAATGCGGTCCGACCTGTAACAACGGGCGAAACGATATTTCCCCATTGGCCGCGTTTCACTTGCCATATTTTCACCGCTCGTTATTCCATACTCGTTCGGTCTGTTCGTGTACCGCACCAGAGAGGCAATCGCGTGTTATTACCATCGTGTTTTCTAGACACCTGAGATAATACAGCGAGATCTTTCGTCAATAAAAACTTTATGCCACTTCATTTGATACACTTTTCCACTGTCTACCTGCCGCGGGAAATTTATCATGAATATATGATTGAGCTGAAACTGACGTTGCGATACTCGAGACTGTAATTGTATTCACCTGCTTCGCAAATAAACTCGATAGGATATGGAACACGAAAGGAAATGTCTTATCTGGCATTCGCTGCTCCCAATATTCTCGATCAGTTGCGATTTCACCGAGACCTTCCCATTCATTCTATGTTCTATTATTTGCATCAACAGGACGTACTCCACTTAAATTCTCATTATCATTCAACCAGAGAAGCCATAAGAGAATACTTAACTAACGAAAGCCACATTTTCATCCACTTGACTTACTTTTGCTTATCGGAAGGAGCGGCCATTCGTCATAGCTTCGCTCGTAGAAACCCTAAACAGCAATACTAAGAAACTAATCGAAAAAAAAAACGGAACAAATTAAATTGAAAACAGCAATTTTTTTCATGGCGACTTTCATGGCGAACTTTTAAATAACACCATTAACCGGTTCCAAACGGAATAAAAAAAAAAATAGCCGATAAATCAATCGTTCGAGTTATGAAAGTTCCATCGTGCATCGGTCACCGAACGTCGGAATAATCCATTACAAATTTCATTCTCGCGCGTATTGATTTGCCTGCTGATCAACACCTCGAACTTTTCGTCGATCTTTTGTGTTCGTCTTGTCCGGTATCGATCGACTGTCTCGAATTCGTGACGGCTACGGAGGTGAAAGTGGAACGATAAATAATCGATTCGTCTCTGAGATTCCACTGCCGTTAATCCGCGTCATCGAAACTGTTTCCTACACACACCGTTCGAGAGAAACAAACGAACGGGACATAGGAGCGAAGGAGAGCGCGTGTCAATCGTGAAAAGGGAAATTGAGAGATTGTAGTATTTGAACTTTCTCCGATCTCGGGAGGTACTTACAAAAGAGTCACGCGAAATACTATAAAAAAAAAAAAAAAAATTACCCAATGACGGTTGTAGAACATAGAACTCTCGTTCTAACGTCGATGCACCCTCTGAATACCAAAATTCGGGTACACCTTGGTATTATCTCGCGACCGAACAATTCCAAGCCGGAAATCGTTGTGACTATATCGTACGAAAGTTCAACGACCTCGCTTTCCCCTAAATTACCGAAGCTCGATGGGGCTAAGTCGAACCCGAGACGTGATTAGAATAATGAAACGTGACGTTGGGAAACCCTTCTCGCTCTTCTTGACCTTATAAACGATTCCGGATTTTATGGGAGCGGAAAAAAAAAAAACACGCGAGACCCATCGGAACGAAGGAACTTTGGCTCTTATCCGCTTCATTTATCTTCGTATCCACAAGAAAAAAAAATATCCTCGAAATACCGTCAGCAACATTTGTATGTAATCCCGAAAAAGTTTAAACTCTGTAGCATAGCGGTACCCTTAAACAATTCCAAACAGAAGTATCGGGTATTTGACCTCAAACTTCCTCGTTTGCAAATTGTCTTCGATCGATATTCGACATCGATAACCTCTTTCATGTGACCTGCTGGTGTCAAGTCGATCTACATGAGGATGCGATCGACGGATAGACAAACGAGTTGTTGGAGCGCATAGTACAATTTTGAAGACCAGTCTTTATCACTGACCCCGAACGCGGCGATGGTACGTTTTTTTTCCCAAGCGCTGTATCCCATACGCTCTCGACGGGTGAATAGCTCCGTACAGCGTCGAGTATCCGTGTATGTGTGAATCTTTTGCATAACTTCCCATGGTAATGGGACGTTGATCGATATCAAAGTGATATAGCGCGTCCCATGCGGCGTCGGGATACTCGACGAAGCGTTGAAATCCGCGCGTTACCGAAACCGTATTAACGGCACCTTGCGAGGGGAATCTAATTCGTTGCGGGTTGCGTTTATAACGAGATAGATAGAAAATAACGTGTACCACATGTATATCTACGTGCGGTTATCTCGCGGACTCGTGCAAAACCTTTGACCTCCCTTTTGCCTCTGGGCGATCGGGGCGAATCTGGTCATGATAATCGATGAATATAATATCGCGCCGGTTTTGTATTACACATACGATATCCACATCTCTCCGAAGCGTTCTTCGGCATCCCCGAGGATTCGTGCGAGAATCAAAGTGAGGCGAATGCAAGCCTCCAGAGATCTAGATAGGATTCATGTGAAATTCCTTCGTAATGGGGTGCGTGCGACTAGTCGCGGTGGCACGAAGTTACGACCTTGACTATCCCGTGTATCTTATTTCGCTAAACTTTATTCACCGTACTCGTTCGAGTCGAGATGCCTGGGTGAGATCGTGGACGATCAGAGAGAGGGATAGAGAAGAGCATGCGCCAAGATGGTGGGGCGCTTATACGAGAATCGTTAGATCCGCCCTTGGGAGCGATAAATCGCATGAGTCGTGTGAGTAAGTAATACGAGCTCTCGCGTGTACGGTTTCACGTATAATTCTACCCGGTTGGCAATTAATTTAGTTTGTAAGCGATATTCTGTGGCGGCCATCACAAGCATAACCACCAGGCAAGGGTGCAAGGATGAGAGGATCTTCTACAGTGTAAGGGACCGAGAAGAGAGCCTGCAAATTAAAAGCCCCGACGATCCTTATTGAGAACATATATTGATAAGGAAGACTGAGCGGATAGCGTAGAGAAATCGTATAGGGAATATGGTCTCGTGGAAAACGTGAAGATAGGATTCGACGAGGCTGAAGCGAAGAAAGCGCGGAGGAGTGTACAGCGGTAAAGAGTAGCCTGGCGAACACGTCCTACGTGTACGCTGAGAGGAAAGAGAGAACTCTCTCAGGACCCTGATGGCACTTTTCTCCTCTTTTCCTCTTCTATTATCCGTCTTCTCTCTTCCTGCTTCTTCTTCTATTCGTATTTTACTTGGCAATAATATTTCTCTCTTCGTTCCGTTGGTCTCTTCCCTCGACTAATACCCACGGCACCTATGGAGACAATTACAGAACGCCATATACGTTCATCCGCGGAGTTCATCTCGTATAGATGCGGGGTATACGTTGTCCAGGTACCGAACCAACATAGCAAACTAACCGACCTCGGAAGACCTCGCTGAGGTATCGCGCTGCATAACCGGGACTGCCATAGCTGGCGCGACGGGCACACAGAACAGCAAGGAAAAGCAACTGCAGCGGCAAACAGAAGATACCGGACTACAACGTTTCCTGTTAGCTGTTATATTCCGTACCTACCTACCTACCTACCTAAGGTCCGCGCTTCGTGGCTCCTCTCCCGTTGTTCTATCTTCCAACTCGAAGAACAATTTGCTCACTGCTTCAAGATTTATAACACGCGCCTTCGTAGGTCGAATCTTATGCTGCTGTACTGTTAACTTATTCTTGTTCTCTCAACTACGACTTCCTTACTTATTTTTATCTTAACCAATATTGCGGAAGACTTGATAAGACTAACTCCGCGAACGAGATACGGAGTACTGTGATTTGTAAAGAGCCGAAGCGCAAGTCTTGTCGTTTAAAACAGATACGCGTTTAGGAAGGCTTGTCGACATATCGGAATACCCTGAAGAGCGATGATCCCTCTAAACCTTCGCGGTTCTTCAGTTTCTTTCCTCTCCTTACGACGGCGACGTGCGTAATTACTGGTTCAAGGATCCGCGGTTTTATACGTCTAGAAAGGTATTCTGCTACGTAGTAATGTCCGAAGACTTCGGTATAAACCCCCGAGAAAGCCATCGAATACCTCTTTCGATGTTTTATCACTACGGCCATAACGTTACCATCGTTATTCTCGCTTTCGGATTTATGCAACCACTTCCACGGACGAAGAAGGGCGAGCTATTAGATTTTTTTTTTCGGTCGTTCGGAAGATCACCATGGGTGCCTCTCATCGTTGAGACAACGATGTCGAACGACCAATCACGTCGACGAGAACGGAAGAACGTGGCAAATTCCTTCTCGTTGAGCATCGGCAATGATTGGCACTCTTTTTTCTCTATATTTGCGGCGACATTCGCCGGACACTTTGAGATCATAAAAAGCTCAACCAGGAGAGTCTCTCGTCCGAAACTATCAGACCGTACTGTCTTTGATGTTTCCACTTAGCTGTTACATCCATCGAGAGTATAAAGCATCTGAATGGTCCATGATAAATATTGATCGGAAAGAGGTACAAGCCGATCGATGGCCCCCATTCGTGTCCTATCGAGCCAATGGTTCTCTACCGATTCTAGCAAAGAGTCTCACGTCGCTTCTTTCAGTTCGCTTCAGTATCGTCCTTCTTTTCTCTTCGTCTCACTGTCTCTTCGAGTCTCTCTGCTAACCCAGCGATTTGCTCCGGTACCAAGATTTATACTGCTCCCGCGGAACGACGTGTACTGTTACTCCCCATAGCCGCTTCTGGCTGAAAGAGTCTCGGAGAAACAGGACTTTACTGAACTCCTCCCTGACACGAGCTACGGATAGCAGTAGTTGCTATACTGAAGTTATCCTTCACGTAAAACGGATTTTAAAATCGTCTTTGAAACTCGCGAACTGACAATGTCCGATTCAGCGATTTGCTCAATCGATCTATCGAACGAGGGTACAGAGTGAGATAATCCGAACCACCGACGCTGAAGACACATGCGGCAGACAAGTGCCGCTAGACATCGTAGACGTTTACGGAAGATCCATCAGCTTCCCTTTCAATAAAGTTCTCGTAAGACCGGTATATAGCCGATAATTCGTTGAATGAACGTGCGTAATAAATATCCCAAGGAAGTTGCAAAAACGGAAAGACCATAATCCAGTATCGTTATGGAGCGTTATGGTCATATCTTGCGAAGTACTTTGGGGTAATGGATAAGGTGTAACACACTAAGGCGCGCGGCGCGCGTATAACGATACGAGATTACACGTTGATACTATTAGCGGGAGGATCTATGCACGCGGTTCGTCGGAAGATATGCCTGAAAATGATCTTAGATACGACGCGTCGGTGAGATGCGCCGCGATCCAGAGACGGCCAGAGAAGCAGCGGCCCGATCGAACCATAAGCAACGGTAAAACCGAGTCGCATCGTTTTGCACGTTAGTCCAGAAGCACGAGCACGCAACGAGGCAAACTTTGCCAGATGATTCGAAACCCCTCTCCAGTCGCAGTCATCTTCCTCGCTCCCTTATTCTTCGACTTCTTCTTCTTCTTCTTTGCTGTTTTCCCTCAGCTTGATGCCCTCGGCTGCTCATCCCATACCGAACCGTGGCACTTCCGTCGGTACATCCATTACGTTAATAGCGATAATAGCTCGTTTCCATGAAGATAAAGGCAAGAAAAGTCCGCCGCTATGGCCGATCTTCGTTCGCGAAACGTTTAACAACAAGTCAGACCCGAGGCCGAGACCGGGTGATCTTCAAAGAAGAGAGGAACAGAATCGGCGCTTCGTCGAAAGGCATCAACTGTGAGCTCGGAAACCGCCAATGCGATGCCAACGATCTAAATGTATCCAGCGAGTCGAAAAATCGCGATGGCTGCTGATGATTGTCGAATCTTCGTATGTTTTGCATAGAAATAGGCGCCAAATTTGGACCAAAAAAAAAGAGAGTCAAATCCTATCTAAGTAGGTGTTGCAGCCATAATAGTGACCCCGAACAAGAATGACAATGGGGATAGAGCAGATTTCTTGTAAATGCGAAATTGACGGTCATTTTTTTAATCTACAGCGGGCAAACCACTAATTACCGTTAAGATAGATCTCTGGTTTACCACAGCCTTGAGAATTGATGCCCCAAAATTTATCTCGAATGCTGAGAAACTATGTATCGCGTAATTCGGTGGTGCAACACAAGGGGTTCCAAAAGTATAGCACAATACGAAATCGTTTCGTGAGAAACCCAAAAGTGTCGTCAAAGCTTCTGTGGGTTTCGCTCTCGCAATGACACGAGGAATCTTGAAGACTCGAACATTTAATCTTCCGGCCATTCCAATTGTTTCCCAATCGTCCTATTAACCTTCCCATTCCCTTCAAACGAACAATGAAGAGTGTTCGCCTAATACGACAAGTGGTATATCGCTGATGCGTCTATTACTCAAGAAATCTCTTCCGCGCTCCGCTATACACGAAAAAAAAAAAAATAGAATACTCTTATGTCACAACGTGCGAAGATGCGAGAACTAACTTCCGATTGTCTTATCGCACATCGGTAATCTCTGTTACGCGAGTGTGGGGCACGAGAAGCGAAGAAAAAATAATTCGCACGCGGCCTCCTCTCGAACGATAGTTGGGCCTTTCGTGAAGGCGCAGCTATAAAGCGAAACCTTCCTTGGTGCGGATGAACCATAGCAACGTTTCTCTTTCCATCAAACCCGTTGCTTATTATTCTCGCACGCGGGAGGCGTCGTAAGCCTCGTAATCCTCTCCACCCTGGTACAATAATATAACGCCCAGCTGTGAACACGTCTGTTGGCAAACGGTTATGGGAAATGTGAAAGCTGCTTGCCGCTGTTGGGCGCGCGCGCGAGCCGCGAGAGATCTCTCGCGAGAATAGAGAAGGCTGGTGGGTGTCACCGATCTCACGCACGGTATAATATAGTTTCCATGTATATGCGACGAGGTATTATAAACTCTTCGGTTTCGGTTCGTTTGTATCGTGGGTTCTTACACCCGCACGGGCAAGTGATACTTCCAAGGAGTTTTACTACGTGTTCCATATAGGAACTTGGATTCTATCGCGTCTGGATAAACGCCCTCGCGTCCCACCTTCCAACAAGCTCTTCCTACTCCTTTCTTCATTCTTTACTTTTCTGTGCTCTTACCGCTCGAAGAATTCTTATTTTATCTTGTTTCACGAACTCGAACTCTCTTGTTGTTACACATGGTTCGGTATAGTGCGCGCGCGCGAGCATTCACGTCGGCAGTTTGCACGTTGGAGGTTCCACTGGCGAATGGTTTGCTTCTAGCGAGAAACGAGAATGTAGGTAGGTATACCCTACGTGACCAACGTAACGAGGAGCACCGTGTCTCCGTGCTTCTTCTTCTTCTCCTTCTTCTACTTCTTCTTCTTCTTCTCCTCCCGCCTGTACATACAAATAAGCGTCGTCGCCCGTCTACCGACTGGGCGCACACGTTGGCAGGCGACGTTATTTATCACCAGGAAGTGCAGGACCCCTGATTAATGAAGGTCGACCCCCGAGCCACGATCTATAGTTGAGTCTTCGGGGCGTTCGGGATACTCTCGTATGCGGATGCAACCGAGAAATCCCTCCCGCACGAAGCTCAACAATCGCCCTCGGCGCTGACCCGTAAAGGGTTAAAACCATTTTACCAATCCTCGCTTCCCCTCCGCCCCTTGTTTTATATATATGTATACCCGTTACACAATCGGTGAGACGTAACCGTTCATTGTTTTTTTCGCTTACGTATACCGAGGGGGGCAAACGAGTCGTTGAATAAAAATGGAAACGGTAGTGTAGGTTCGCGACGTTGGCAAAAACATTCGGGGATCGAGTTTTTTTTGCAGCTTTAAGACGACTCGGGTGTTTGATGCATCGCGGAAGGATTGTTCAGTAACGTTGCCGGTTTGTGGAAAGCAATGGAATGTACAGGTCACGGAATTTTTTTTAAAGACCGGGAAAGACGATCTTTTACATCGTTGGAGCATTTTTATTGTAACGAAATCAATGCGAAACAGACAGAGATGAAAGTAACGAGAACAAAATATTTCGAACGAAATGATTGAAACTCCTTAACCATAAGGTTCCTTCGATTATCGTGAACGGGAAGTGCGGGAAGTGAAAAAAAAAATTGAGAGGACGGTTGGCTGCCTCTTTCGCCGCCCGCACCGGCAGCACAGCGTAAGAGCCCAAGACGGCGAACAAGAATGAGAAAATAAGAATGAGAAGAGGATTGGTTGGGATTGAGAGAGACGGTGGATAAGAGGTAAGAAATCAAAAGGAGTGAACAAGAAGAGGCAAAAGAAGAAGAGGAATAAGAAGAAGGATCAGAGGACTGCTGTGATGCTGTAGTGGAGAGATATTCGCGCACCGGCCATTAAACGAGTCCCGGGGACCCTTTGATCGACCGCTGATGTACCTATGCGCGTACCAATAAGATGCTGACGTAACTCTGTACAATCTTAGCTGCCGATCAACTGGACTCTCTTTGCCCTCTCTGATACCTGTCTCTCTCTCTCTCTCCCACTCTCTTCTCTCCCTCCCAACCCGCTATCTTTTCGTCTTTGCTTATTTCACTCTCAACATTGATCTTTCCTCTCTCATTTCGCATTCTCTGTCTTCATCTCTCCTCTCTTTTACTCTGTCGCGAGATGCACACAGAAAGAAAGAGAGAGACATCGCTGGCGCGAGCACATCAGAGGGAAGCCAAGTATAAGAGAAGTTGAGCCGGAGATCGCGCGAGTGTCGGAACGGCAAAGTTCCAGGAGACTCACAGCCGGGCCAGCGGCTGGAGAAGATCTCGGCGACGAAGACGACAACGACGAAGGTGGACGAACATGCTGAGAGAAGCCTGGAGAGCAAAGCGAGTCCCGTTAACTTCCTCAGGGGCCCCCGGGATCAGACGTGTAATTTATATATCGCCCGGAACCTACCCCGGTTCTCTCTTCTTTTTCTTCTTCTTTTCCGTACCTCTTCGTCGCGAACGCAAAAGTCGACCCGTTTTTTTTTCAACGCCCAGCATACGCAGCACGGAAGAAAAGGTCGAGGAGGTGGAGAATGGCGAAAAGAGATGAAATAAAAAATTTAAAAAAACGAAAGAGTTGAATGCTGAAGCAAGTTGGCCCTCTCGTCGTCGTTTCTCCACCTCTTTCGGCTCTTCCAGGAGCTCCGCGACGAACATTCACAAACGACCCATCGAGCATATGCTTTTCTCTCTTTATCTCTATTCGTTCGCTCGTATACCCCTCTTGAGACAGAAATATAACTCGTTCTCTCAGCGCCCATGCTGAAAAGAATTCACGAAAACCTCTTTCGTTCTCACTTCAACCCGCGGGAAATGAAGCTTTTGCTGTATATATATATCTACCCGGGAGCTGACTTCCACGACTGACCAATTACGATCACGGTAGCCAGTTACCACAACTGTTAACTGCCCCACCGATGTTCGCTCGCTTACTTTCGATCGACCCGCGAAACTCTTCTCCTTTCTTCGTTTTCCTTCGCTCAGGTGCAATATCGGGGCTTACGGAAGGTTTTTTCTCGACGAAAAAAAAAAAAAAAATGTCGCATTTTGTGTATTTTGGGAATAATTTGGGGCCCGCGGTGAAGGGGATGAAAACGATGGACAGAAGAGAAATTGAGTGACTAACGCGGATATCATATTATGTATTCATGAAGTTTATTTTGACGACGGAGGCCATATGACGTCTTTTGCGTATAATGAAAGACGTGACGAGTCACGGAGGCAAGAGGGTTACATGCGATTACCGAGACGATGGACACGAAGCGATGGCCTGCCCCCTCGAGCGATCTCGGGACTCTCATGTCCGATCTATGGCGTTTGACACGGGAAGAACTCTCGTGATGACCCGACATTCTTCGTTGCGTGTAGACCATCGCCAGTCTATTAGATCTTTGCGTGCGTATGGTTTATAGTGTGTACCATGGCGGTGCACGTCGATATGCAAATTTACAGGCGGTACCCGAGTCGATCGTCTATGTCCATTAACGATTGATTGGCAACGGTAATAAACGTTCCTCCTCATTATTCGATAGATAAATTAAAATAACCGTACTGTAGGATAACATATTATGAATAACGTTTCTACATGAAATAAACGAATCGTAGGTATGATTGATAATTAAGTTTTATTAAAGTAACGTTCTCAATGAATTTCCGCGTAACATAAAAATGTCTCTCTCTCCTTTTTCGTCGTGTTGACTGACGTCTTTTGTCCCGTCGCTAGCTTCATCGATCTATCTCGAAAGTTCGAGATAAAACAGTCGAACCTCTGTGTAATTTATACCACACTCGGCCGTCCTGACCGGACATTCGTCTCGAGTGTCCGTTCGATTTTCCATCAATTAGCATCATTCTCTTCCTTAGCGTCAGTTTCGTTCTCCAGATCTTCGTCATCGCTTCGCAGCTGATCTTCAAGGTCATCGCTCGTCCACGGCTTCATGCAGTCAGCGGCAGTTGACGTTTGTTTCGGCCCTTCGGTTTCGCCAATGCGACGTACAATATAACGATCATTGCGCAACGTTCTAATTATCTCATATGGGCCAAGAAATTTGTGCATGAATTTGGAACCGGGTACTTGTTGCGTACGATGAATTGCAACGAGATCACCGACACGATATCGATGAGCTTCTTTCCTCGATTTGTCAAACTTCCGCTTGTTTTGAGATTGTACGCGCTGAATTGTTTTTTTCGCGTTACGTCGCAGTTCTTCTCGGTCTTCGTCAAACGAAGTTACAAGTTCTTCTTCCAATAACTCCTTGATTTTTAGATCGTCTGACATGCGTGCGTTGACTCCAAACATTAGCCGGAAAGGTGTAGTTCCCGTGCTACGATGCGGCGTTACATTCAGACATCTCTGTACCGCTGACAGATGTTTGTACCATTCTCCAGGTTTCGGAGCGGACAGTTTAGTCAACAGTGGAATCAGAGTACGATTCACTCTTTCCACCTGCCCATTTGCTCTCGGTATTCCCGTCGTAGTTAGTGTATGATCGATACCTTCTTCGCGACAATAAGTCTCGAATTCTTTGGAGGTAAACGCCGTACCTCTGTCAGAGATTATTCTCCTAGGATTAGCAAAAGTAAACGATTGTTTCTGTAAACGGTCGATCACTTCCGCTGACGTCGTTGATTTTGTTGCGTATAACCATACGAACTTCGTAAATGCATCGACTACAACAAAAATATGCGCGTAAGATTTCTTCGTCGATGGTAAAGGACCCAGATGATCCACGTGAAACGTGTCGAAGGGTATACTGCCCTTTTCGATCGGATTAAGAAATCCTTCTCGTTTCCCTCGCTGTCGCTCGGCTAGAATACACGAAATACAATTTCTGATGATTTTCTCGGTTTTCGCTCTCAAATCAGGTATCCAATATTCGCTTCGAACAAGCGTCTCCGTTTTGTTTATTGCAAAATGACCACGATCGTGTGCTCGTCGAATTACTTGTAACTGCATCGACCTCGGAACTACAAGAAGCGTTTCGTCACCGACGTCCTTGTATAATAAACCGCCTCGTATGCTATAGCCGCTAAGCTCGCCGTTTTCCACACGCTCGATCATCTCTTTTAAATGAGCGTCATCTCCCTGAGCTCTCTTGAATCTTGCGGTCAAGCTCTCGTCACTTTCGTCAATCATCAGACATACTGGAAGAGGATTTCGGCTTAAGGCGTCAACATGTTTCATACTCTGGCCCGCTCGATGCTCGATTGTATATTGGAACTCCTCTAGAAGCAGAACCCAACGCGCCACACGAACACAGAGGTCTTTCTTGTTCATCGTCATCGTAAACGCCTTACAATCCGTTACGATCTTGAATTGTATGCCGAGCAAATATACGCGGAATCGTCGAAGAGCTCTGATAATTGCCAGTACTTCCAACTCATAGCTGGAGTATTTTTCTTCCGTTGGTGTTGTCTTTCCGCTGGCAAAATAAATTGGATGCAATTGTCCATCGTCTCCATTTCGCTGCAGTAAAATAACTCCATAACCATATTTTGAAGCATCTGTATGAAGTTCCGTCTCAGCTCCACTTCGATACAAATTCAATATCGGTTGCTGAGTCAAGTTCGCTTTAAGCGAATTAAAAGCTTTTCGTTCCGCTTCGCCGAAACTGAACTTTACGCCTGTTCTTAGAAGGTTTGATAATGGTCGCGCAATCCTTGCGTAGTCTTCGATGAACTTTCTGAAGTAACCGGTCAGACCCAGAAATGCTTGCACTTGTCGAATATCGGTGGGCTCGCTAAATCGTCTCACTGCCTCGGTCTTCCGTTCCGACGGTTTACAAGTTCCGTTCTCAATTATATGTCCCAAGAATTCGACACGTCTCGTTAGAAAGTGGCATTTTTTCCAGTTAATATCTAAACCGGCTTTACTCGCAATCTCGAGTATGCACTTCAAATTTTCAAGTCCATCTTCGTCATTATCGGAAAGAATAATTAAATCGTCCATATAAGCTAAAACTTTTCCCTCTCGTATTACATCTCGAAATATCGCGTTCACATACCGTTGGAAAACTGACGGGGAGTTACACAATCCAAACGGTACGCGTAAAAACTCGAATTGCCCGTCAGGAACAATAAACGCGGTATACTTGATACTGGAAGGATCAACTGAGACGTGAAAAAATCCATTTCTCAAGTCAAGAGTACTGAAGACCTTCGCACCCTGTAGACGATCAAGTTGATCCTCGATGAGAGGCAACGGGTATCGGTCTCGAACGATCTTCTTATTAAGGAGTCGATAGTCCACACACATTCTATGCGAACCGTCTTTCTTCTTCACTAACACGATAGGACTAGCATAATCCGATGACGAGGGCCTCACGATACCTTCATTTTCCCACTCCTTGATTAGAGTGTTGACGATATTTCTTTCGTTCACCGCTAGACGCCTCGGTTTCTGGTACACTGGTTCGTCGTCTTTCAGTACCAACTTCATCGTCACTGTCGACGTTACAGTTTTGTCTAACTTGTACTCGTCGATCCACGTACCGATTCTCCTCTTTGCGTCGATGTCCTTGATGTGAGAAAGATCAACCTTCGGTAGAACTTCGTCAAGCACATTTATTTGCAAAATCTCTGGCAAATCTTCGTTGTCATCGTCACGGTCGAAACAGATTGTTCCTTTCTTCGCATGAAAATTCCTCGACTCCAAAAAGTCGGCTCCAATTAATAGTTTTTGCCTGGACAAGCCGTTCGTGACAACACGTATAAGAATCGGGAAACAATGTCCATCTATTTTGATTTCCGTTTGAAATTCTCCTATTGCCGTGTAAGCTGATGAACCCACTCCCTTAAAACGAGCGTCTGTCGGCTGAAGAAGAGGTGACCCTATTTCTACATGTTCGTCTTCACACATCAACGTCAGATCACTTCCGGTGTCTATGAGAGCCTCGATTTCCTTATTCTCAATATTGACCATCTTTACATACGTTTTGCGAGGAGCGTACGTCACAGCTCTTACTTCTTTTGTCGTTTCCTTTTTTTTATTTGTGCACTTTAGCGCTATATGTCCGTGTTCTCCACATTGAAAACACTTTGGACCGCGTCCTTTAGTGGGACACAATGCGCTCACGTGGTCAGGTTCGCCACAATTGTAACAAACCTTGCGGTTACTACTTTTTTTTTTTTTACCGCCTACTTCACTCTTATCATTATCCACGATTTTTTCACCGCGTATCGTTTTTACCGCTGTATCGTTTTTCTTCTCCTGCTGGCCTGAACTCACCGAGGGTTGTTCCCGCAAAGTAATTTTGTCAAACGCCTCGATCAAAGATTCCTTCGTAGTAAAACTTTGCATACGCGCTTGATTGCATAACGCTCTGTCTGGAATACCGTCGATAAGATAGTCCAACATATCACAGTCGTCGATCGGCACGCGATTGCCGACGATAATTTTATCGTGTGCATACTCTCGGAACGATTCATCCTGTTTCCACGTGCGCATTTCGAATTTCTTACGTAAGTCAATCCTGTTCTGTTTTGGACGATACATTCGTCCTAATTCATCCATGAGTTCATTAAACGTCATTGAGAGGTGCTCCGCTTTCGAGTGCAGCCACTCGAAAGCTTTCTTTCGAATTTTCATGCCGATTAACGTCTTCGCAGCATCGTCCGCGAGTCGATATGTCGTCTTCATAAATTTGACCTGTCTCTCCCAAACGTCGAAATTGTCGGGTGTCCCATCGAATTCACTCACCAACTCAGCGATCATCTTCAAGTTCATGTGCGAGGAGAGATTTGTCACTTCGTCCACCGTGTTTCGTCCTTCATGCTCTCGTGATTCGTTTCTCGTAGATACACGTTCATTCCGTCGTAGCACTTCTATTTCACGTCGCGCGAGTTCGAGTTCACGTTGCATCAAGTCTCTTTCGCGTCTCTCGAAATTAATCTCCCGCTCGCGTCTTACGGTTTCCGTTTCTCGTTCCCGATCGGATAATTCTCTTGCACGTCGAGAATCGTCGTCACCGCCCGCGCCAAGTTCGGCAGTATTATTCTCGAAGTTATGATTTTCTATCCATTTTTCTGTTGGGTCACGCTCCATCAAGCGAGCGATTATCTCGGCTTTTGAACCACCAGTTGTTATACCATACGCTCGTGCTTTTTCCCTCAGCTCTGCGATTGTGAAATCACTCGGTTGAGGCATAGTGTAACGTAGAGTATCGCGTCTTTCTTAAAACTTCTTCGTCTTTCTGTTAATCGATGTCTCGTTCAAGTGTCGATTAACCTTCGTCTTTCGTCTCGGATCTCGTCACAAAATGCCTCATCTATGCACCGTCGTCCAATCGATGAAATATCGTTATTTCGTCTTCTCGTCTTTCGTTGCACAAAAAGTTTCGTTACTTTTGGACTTTATCAAGTTCTTTACCCACGATTATCCCGGTTGAGCCCCCAAAATTGTAGGATAACATATTATGAATAACGTTTCTACATGAAATAAACGAATCGTAGGTATGATTGATAATTAAGTTTTATTAAAGTAACGTTCTCAATGAATTTCCGCGTAACATAAAAATGTCTCTCTCTCCTTTTTCGTCGTGTTGACTGACGTCTTTTGTCCCGTCGCTAGCTTCATCGATCTATCTCGAAAGTTCGAGATAAAACAGTCGAACCTCTGTGTAATTTATACCACAGTACTAAATGACCATTCGAATAATTCTACGGCTTACTAAATACCTCTTTAAGCTCCGAAAAAAAAAAAAAAAACAATAAAAATCGCCAATTATCTTCATTGTTATATTTACGATTTTAATCGATTCAGAATTAGGTTACTTCGGATAATCTATAATGATGGCGTAACGGAAGAAATATTCGAAATTTCCAGTCACGATCGGGATAAATGTATTCATTGTATAATTCTGCGTGTCAATAACTCTAGCAGTTGGCTGCAACGGGATAATACAATATTCTGTTACGAGACATTGATCAACTCTAGAAGTTTCATAGATTTACCGATTTGCACGCAGCTTCAATGTACCAAATTTTTATCGCAAATCTCGAAGAAGAATACGTATATTCGAATGAAAAAAAAAAAAAAAAAAATAGCAACATGCAAGGTCGTCGATCTCGGCATGACGATCGTCGTTCGATCGAACTCTCTGCGTCCGTTTAGGTGCGCATATGTAAACCGTACATTCGTTCGCGGTTTTGCTGCGAGAGAATCGCGATGACCCACGATTTATATTTCGAACCGGAGACCCGCGAGTGTGTGTTCATACCACAACGAGAATACGTATATAAATATATACTATATATATATATTCGTATGTTCGTGCACTACGGAGACGTCGAGGCCGCGCCGTCGGTACCAGCAGTGGGCAATAGTACGCATGCAAATGCTCGGTGCGGTGCTGATGCGGCCACGTCCATTAGGATTGATCGGCAACATTAATACAAGTTAGTGCCGACATGTACGCGAGACGCGGACTCGGACGCTGCGATCTCCGATCTCCGATCTCTTCGCGTTCTACCGTCCCATAACATTTCGAGCTTCTCAACCTCCTCCTACTCCTCTACTTGTTCTTTTTCTTCTCTTGTCCGCTACCGCCGTGTCTATACTGTCTCTATGTCTTGCTGTTTCAGTGATCGCTGTACCGATCACTGGGACGTTGATCCTCTGTGCCAACTATGTAGCGGCAACCAACTAACTGAAAAACTTCCGGTACTATCGCTCTCCTTCTTTCGATTCGAGATCTATACTCGCATCTCCGATCAATCGATTGATCTCTACAACGAGATCACGGTGATGCAAGACTCGTCGGTTTTTCTTCGATGTATTTCCTCAACGACGATTGAAAAATAAATAATCGAAACTTCGATAAACTACAAATTTTTTTTTTTTTTATTTAAAATAAAATAATCGTTGATTCAAATAAAAAGATTTTAACAAAATACATAAATAGAATAATAATAAACTATATTATGTAATTAATCATAAAAAAAACTGGTAGTTTAATTTTTGGAGCAAAAAATAAACGTAAGAGTTACTACTTCGTTCCGAAGTCTGCGTTTCATTTTATCAACGAAATAAACCGTAGAATCGAATTTTTAGTGAAAATAATTTAAAATAATCGCGACAAACATCACTTTCTTTATTCCCCTAGTAAAGTACCGATTGGTGCTAAAAAGATTGCCACAAATCTTCAAATTTTATTTTATTTTTACACGTCCTCTATACTCGAGAACCATTTTACAGAGTTAAAAAAAAAGCGATATAAAAAAATATGTCAAATACTTTACGATGAAATTATTTCGCGTAAAAAAAACTTTCATCGAAGTAAAGACGATAAAACATTACTTTAACATCCCCTTAAATCACTCGACTCTGTCGGACGAGTTCAAGGTAAGATTCCGCGATACTTCGAGTCTCCCACCCCTTGCCGAAAATACAAAAGCCGAGAAGGTTATATGCGCTACTCCCGTGTAGCGTATAATGTTATTTTTTGTGAACACACATTGCCCTCGCCGACATCGTAGTGTTGTTGTTACACTGGTGCACCGAGAGAATGAAAAATGAAAAGGAAAAAAAAAAAAAAATTAACGACTGGACGTGGCCGTAAAAGCTTCACACCGTGGACCGTTGGCCCGCGCGAATATGCCGCAGGTCCACGAAGTCTCGAGCCGTATGTATATATGTATATATCCGTACACTCAGCATCACCAGCAGCCAAAGCATAAAGCCGAGCGTGAGCACCGAGAGAGAGAATACAGGCCGCAGCTTTTTGGGCAGACCATTAAAGTTAAGGATTAGCAACGCCCATCGCAATCATAGTGATTACCGGCGTTGCGTATTACAATGCAAATGCTGGTTAATTTCTCGCACACGAAAACCCCTTCGTCTGCGCATGATTCTCGTGTTCGCGCGCACGCTTCGCCAAAATTCACCATCAGGGGTGTATTTTACCCGAAACGGCACACCGAATTGTTGTGCACGAGTTCCGAACCGGATCACCGTTCCCCACTGGCCGTCCACCCCCCCCCCCTCCCCTCCCCTCCGCCCGCCCGCCCTCGCGGTACCTCAACTCTGTAACTCATCTTCCAGACTTAATTCGCACAGCTCACGGAAGAAGATGCTTGGAAAGAATATAAAGCCAAAAGTGCGCGGAGTATGAAGAGACTAAAAGAAGTTACCGAAGAGGCGGAGGTAACGACCCTGCGGACCGGTTAGTTTTCGTGCAAAAGCCTCGCGGTAACCTTGCATACATTTTATAGTTACGTACAGTAGACGTTCTGAAATACTTCCAAAATGTCGGTCACCCCGTCCCCCCACCCCTCTCCTCCTTTTTCTTCTCCCCTTACACCTTCGGGTCGTTTTAGACTGGAGGTGCACTGTCAAAAATCTTCGGTATACTGCAAGACGGTCATAAATTATTTCGATTTTTACTGTCGAGTATGTTGCACGTGTACGGGACGCGCCGCGGGAACGTAAAGAATAATATTGACGTTCGTGTAAAACGAACCTGTCCGAGACATATACCGCGTATAGTTATAATAAACTTGGACCAACTCGTTACTCACTGCCAAAAGTATGTAAAAAAAAAGAAAATGTAAAGTAAGGTGCTTCATTTTTTTTTCAATTGCAGTCGGTCATTTATATAAAAAATTCAGTTTTTACCTTCGTATTTTCGTTTCCCTTACTTTCCAAAACGAAAAATAATTTTTTTTTCGGACTCAATTTTTATCGATGTTTCGTAAAATTTCAAAGTTTCAAAAACATCGTTTGTAACCTATAAAAATATATTTTTCGATCGAAACGCCTCGAAAAACTTCGATAACATAATTCTCACGTTAAACTTGACTTTAAATCTTCGGTAACTTCAGCATCGCCCGACAAACCCCGACAAATGCGTGAGCGCGAAATATTCGATATTAATTGGTTGAATAAAGCTCCGCGGAGTACCGATATAACTCAAGAATAATTTCTGTCTCCCATATGGCGCTACCCGCGGGGTAAGACTTGTGTTTATAATTTTATTTGTAAGCGCAATGTTGTGTCGCGTATGCGGTCCCGAGTTCTGTAATAATGAAGCTCCAGTGTCTGAAGCTGGTTTGCAAATAGCGTCTATATATGCTGCTTTGCTGTACCGAGAGAGAGAGGCTGCGGAGCGCATATTCGACGTGGCTGATCTAGACGCTGACTGACCCTGAGTGCGGTCAATATCAGATTCTGCGGCACCGTCTCTTTATACTTATACCTATATAACATATATATACACATATACGTATATGTATGTGTATAAATGCACATATAGTACACGTCTCATCTCAGCGAAGAGTCCTGCGAGAAGATCGTTATGTGCCCCTTTTTCTACCTCTCACCCGCAGATTTATTTATCTTTTTTCTTCCCTCTCCTCGCGATCTTTACATCTTTCTCTCGCTCTTTCTTGCATCCTCGGCCGACCGACTCCCATACCACCCCCCCAGCATGTGCGCGGTAATTATAATGATTTCGAATTAACGGCCGCAAACACACACAGCGTGAATACATTCCGGACTCGTTCGCGGAGCCGAGATAGCCATTGGTATAGTTGTAATACTGCGCATGTGCACTGTATATATATGTATTCTACGGTAGAATATATACGATACCGCGATCCACTGAAAAGATCCGAACCCCGTAAGCTTCAGCGCACGCGGTGTCGTAAACGGCGATGTTTATAAATGACAAAACGCAAAAAGGAAGAGAGCCACAGGTAGGACGAGCGCGCGTGAGAGTACAACACCGAGAATTTCCGAGACGCGAGATCAGGGGAAGGGGGTTGAGAAAAGCTATACGCTAGAAATCGTGTTGGCGAAGCACCAGCAGTGCAGAAGCTCCGTCAGAAGCAGCGACGTTTACCTTGCAATTACACAGCTCGATAGTGTATCTAAATAAAGTTATTACTCGACTCGTGTGTGGGTCACGTTATATTAGCCGAGTGCGAGAGCGATATAATTAACGGTGGGCTCTCGCGCGCTTCAGCTACTCTCAGTTCGCATATTATACAGCGTACAAGTGTACAAGTATGAGAGCTTATAGTTAAAACCTCTTTGCTGTATTATATACTTATGAATCTATTATCCAATCCGCATGGACGTTGATAATAACGTGTGGTTGGCTCGTCGATGTTTTTTTTTTTTTTTTCGTAAAAATGAACTTTCAGCAGATTGAAAAAACACGTAAGATCGCGGAGAAAAAAGACCGGCAAATTAAATCTGAACGTTGGTGGTCGCAGTTTTCAAGCGAAACACAACGATCGCTAAATAACGGAAGGGAGTGTCGGAACGTCTTTTTGCAGCGTCAAGAAAAAAAAATTATGTCACATCGGAGTTGATAATGACTTCAAGATTTTTTTGCATATTTATCATCATTTCTATAAATATTATTTCTGCATTAGTAATGAAAAATAAAAATAATATTAATAAAAATTAATAATATTAATATTGTTTTAATAATTTTCAATTTTTCAAAATTCATCTAAAATATTATTTTTTTTCATTAAATATATTATTCGCGTAAATTTTATGTTACTTCGTTGATTCATCAAAAAGTTTAAAATTCTCCGAGGAGAGAGTAGAAATACAGTGATGTGCGAACAACGGGCTGAGAGACAAATATTCACGTAAAATTGAAGAGTTTCGATCAAAAATAGAGATATACCTCTCGAAGTCTTCGAGGTATTCTTGCCAAAGTGCGATCGAAAGATTTCATAGTAAAAGTGAAGCCGAAGGAGTTAACGCAATGAAGAACCTGCGCGAGCCCCCGGGTGGTTCAATCTCCGTTTTATTGGCACGATCGACGTCCTTGAAGGTTCAGCGTCTTCTATACGCGCGGCTGGTATGAATCTCGAGAGTATGGCCTCTAGTTAGGTAGGTACGGCTTGCAGTAGTTATAGGCGAATGCGTTGGCGCGTATCCGTTGATGCAGTCGTCGCGAAAGATTATTCGGGAAAGTCACGGCGTGGGCGCGAAGAAGGTTCTTATTCCAACTGCTTTGCGCTCGGGCTGTCGGAGGACAAGCGAAGAATCGAAAGCAGGAGAACGCGAGAGAGAAAGACGAAAGGCACTCGAGGCGAAATACCAAGAGTGCGTCTCGTCACGCTGGACTGGACCTGTGTCTTCTCTGTGTAGTCTTTGGTCGATGATCTTCAACAGAGACTATCCGACAGCCCCGAGAGTCTCCGACCATTTTCTTCTTTTTCATTCTCTTTCTCTCCGTCTCTCTTCTCTTATTCTTCTCTCATCCATTACAGAAACCCTCGCGACTCTCACCTCTGTGCGCTTCTCTATCCCTCACTCGGGACGATCGCTTCGGCAATAAGAAAAAGCTTCGATTCATCGAGTATAGAAAGAGAGCCGCGCGAGCCAAGAGAAAGACCACCCGCCCCGACGTTTCGCACGCGCGAGACGTCGATTCTCGATGGATGGATGGGATCCTGGCATGTGTTGTGTCTATACGGATTTACTATCCATCGGCAGTCAGGGAAAACTACTTGGCAATGCGATCCGATACTCGCCAACTGTTAACGTTAAATGGAGCGAAAGGACGTCCTTAGCTTTGCGGCTTTTATTAATTACGCAAAAATTGTCGATAAAAATTACGCATCGTTAATAAATACGTTCACATCGGTGGCCATTTTTAATATCTGATCGAAATATTCGTACCAATCATCAATAGTACATAATTATAATAATATTACAATAATTTATAATTATTATTATATTATTATTATTCATTATTTATAATTAGTGCCAATCTATTAATTCGGAACGATTTCCAGTGACCGGCATTCCACATTCTTTCCTCCATAGAGAATAATACGATTAATTAATAAATTTGTACTATCAGTTAAATCGAACGAAGTTTCTCCTGTATACGAACTGCAGACGTATATAATGCAACAAAAATTCTTCGAACGTCGCGTCAGCCTTATGCCTTGCAGATTTTTCTGTGCTTTACATCCGAAGAACGTTCTGCCCATTGCAAACGGTACGAGCGAAGTACTCACGATTATTCAGTAACAGTACGCGGTATATACACAGTTTGATACACTGACACCTCGCACGCACCTGCGCTCGTTGGCATTCGCGTCTCGTTCCATCGTCCCGACGTGCGGGGGCTTCCGAAGAAATATTTCGATCGTATTTCCAACCCGCCGATATATACGATAGTCGAGCTTCGCGTATACAACGAACGAATGAAAAATAATATTAAACTCGTCATATATATATATGTATACATATCTTCCGCGAAATATGTATAACTGTATATCTATGTCGGGATGCGCGATGTACGGTAAGCTTTGTTCTTAAAACAACCTGTTGTCAGGCGAACAACGATGTGCATGTGGATGGGATACGTATGCAAGACGAAGAAGGGAAAGAAGAAGAGGTTATGTATTATAACTTTCGTGTCTTTCCCTACCGTAGCCGCCAGGCATACAATTGCTCGGGTTGTCGGATCGATTTTTGTTTTTCGAAGACTTTACAGTCACTATAACCCGGCGAGTGCAATAAAATACTACAGTTATAAATTAAGTTTGAAGAAGTTCCCGCCGGTGGGGAGGGAGGATTTTACGGTAAAATGACTTCGCGCAGACACTCGACCAGGAAGTCTTCCTGGTCGAGCGTCTCGAGAAATCAGGACTATTCCTGTCGTCGTTGTCGTTGTTGTCGAGGAAATAGAGAACCAGGATATTCAGCACGTGGCGTATAAAACCGAGAGACGCAGAGGAGGAGGAGGACTCAAAGCTGTAAGTGCGATCAACGGTTCGCCAGGGGGAATCCGATCTCGTTCGCGTGGGAGAACCAGGAAATCTGGTACGTACCGTTCGCGTGAAAGGACCCACAGCAGGAAACTGAGAAGACCATCAGCGACTGGATTCAGTAAGATCGCGAACAGTTGTTACGGCTGTTTTGTTTTTTTCTTTTTATTTATTTATTTATTTATTTTCACGTAGGTAGATACAGAAAATTATAAAAAAAAAAAGATTTTATAGGTTAATTTTCGAACATTCGTCGAATTAACTTGATCTTCTCGTTCGAGACTTCCGGTCGAAGCTCCGCGTTGAAACGGTATATATTTAATTTAAAAGTCGCGCGGCGTTCTTATAATTTCGGAAGAGTTGATCGGACTGTCGGATTGCGTAACCAAAAAAACATCGCGGTGGTCCCCGATGGAATCGGAATTCTTATTGATTTTATAACTTCCGAGTATTTCGTTGGAATTCTCGTATGCGATTTTTATTTCGAGATAATGATAATGCAATGCGCGCTTGTATTTGGGAGGGCGGACTCGAGACTGCGGGGAAATGTCGTGGGAATATTAATTTACCGATGGAACAGCAGCAGCCGAGACAAAGTGACCGGAACGCGCCAAGTAGGAAGCCGAGAGAATCGTCACGTCGCGTATAATGAGTGTCCATGATCTTATGCTAATATCCGACACCGCCAACGAAGACTCCAGACGGAGGATATACGAAGGTATATATATGTGTCCTGCGTCCTCGCATGCATTCGAATGTCACCTATACTCTAATAACGACCGCTTGAGGACGTCTACGTTATGCATCAATGCATAAATCTTAGACGACGTAGCAGAGGTTACGATGAATTCAAAAAGGAGCATCGAGGCTCGTGATATTTTTACACCTCTACTTCATTTTTCTTTAACATATACATGGAAAACTTGTTTTTTTGTCGAAACAAGAAAACTGCGCCGTTTTGTGAGTATTTCTGAGGTCAAAAATTATACGATTGATATTTGCATTCGTATTTGAATTTTTCGACACCAATGAATTTCGGCTTAAACGCGAAAAAAAAAACGTTTAATCGATCGTCGAAAAAAATAAATGAAAAAAATTCCTTTTATCATAATCATAATATATATTTGGTTTACCCGTCAGTAGTCAAACTTGCGAATGTCCGCCATTTTACTCTCCAATCGTATGACACCAGGTTAACGTTTCGTAAATTTATTGCCACTCATTTTTCTAAATATTGCTGTATTAATGACCGATGCGTGTTCGTGGAATTCGATAGCGTGCGCGAACATCCAAACGAACACTCATATCCGAGAGAAAACGTGTATGTGTGACGATTGTAACAGCGAAAACACGAACGAGAGCAAGCGAATGCATAAAAACAATCGTATAGCCACTCGCCTGACGTAAACATCTCGATGTAGATAGTAAATCCTAATAAACGTATATCCGATAGACGTGTCTCCGTTCTCACAATTTTCAATGAGAATGATGATCCGTTTTCTATTCGCACAACAAACTTGCGTGCACGCTACGAAATACAAAACGCGTACACGCAACTACGACGAAAAATCGATAATGGAGTGGGGATTGGGTCGATAACGGTGGGCCTGCTTTCCACTGCGGCTGCGCGGTGCGGCGCCACGCGGTAGCCTCGCTGCTCGCTGTCTTAGTCAGTGTTTCGGGGTGCAGCGTTACAGACGTGTTTGGTCGGTTGCTTCGATTTTTTGTAGCGAGATCGTGCTTTGCGTAGTATGTAAAAAAATAAAGAGTGTTCTCGTCGCTTGGACTCAACGTGTGAAAAAAATTCTCGTATATCGGTGTATCGATTGAAAGTCATGGGATATCATCGCGCATCCATTTCTTGGCTTAAACACTCACGAATTCGTGGACATTTCTGCAGAGATTTCTCCCTCCGATTATGACAGCATTCACTCGCAACACCCACGTTAGTTCCGCACTAACGAGGGATCAAATAGGTAAGTAAAAATATAATATTCGTCAAGTACAATGTCCCCTTCGATTAATTGCCCGCTAATCACATTGCTCGCGCAAATTTTGACGATTTATTCGATAACGTCTCGAGATTAATAGACAATATAGTCGATTTAGATAGCATTTCGATCGAAAAATCGCCCATCATATTTTCTCGTTACCGTATTTCCTGCAAAATATTATTTTACTATTTATTTTACTCAAAAAAAGTAAAAAAAATTCTGCCTGAAATCGTTCTTGTAATTTCATATCACTGAATGCAAAAAATCGTAAAATATCGAAGATTGTAAAACTCATTTTACAATATTTTTTTTTTACCGAAAATCGGTTAGTCTGTGTGGTTTTTTTTTCTTGAAAATTAAGAAATTTTTCCGACAGTGCAAACAGCTGATTGTGCATTTTTTTTGCGTTTCGACATTCGAAAAAAGATAATCGCACTCGCGCTTCGAATTCAATCAAGATGAAGCCGAGCTTCTCAGTACTTCGCGTAATTGTATGGCGAGGTTTTTTTTTTTTTCGCAAAGGCACGAAAAGTGTGTTTCATATTGACACCTTCTGCGAATATATAAATATACAGAAGTAACACTTCACTCCTCTCTTCAAAGAAGTTTCATGAAGAAACTAATTTGCAAACTAAGGTGTGCGAGCTGATGGTGCGCAAGAGAGGTCTGGGCGTCGTCCGTTGATGGGAATCGAGATTGTTTTCAACGGGCTCTCGGACCTCGCGAGAGCCAATCGGGCGTCTCTCGGTAGTCGAAGTGGCTATATACACCGCCTCGCTTGGGCACAAAACCCCTCGCGCGACTCACGGGTGCAAAACCCCGCAAAGCCCCACACACTGCCCTTTGTCCATTTCCATTTGAAATTCTTTAAGAGACTTGCGTACTTCTCTCCTCCCCGTTTCCCCGTGCGCTATTCCGCGCGCGTATATACCCCGCTATAAGAGTGCTCACCTTCGCCAAGTTTTTTTTCACCATAAAGACGAGAGAGAAACACCAGACAACAATAAGATGAGAGAAGTATTCATTCTTTCGTTCGTATACCTTTCGCGCGTATGCGCGTACCCGCGCGTTCGGCTAAAGTGGCAATGGCGACGATAAAAATACGCCAAGTACCCCGCAATTACATCCACGCGTGGTGCAGCAAGGTCCTTCGTCGTGTGTACAGTTGGCCACTCAGAATTTACGGTGGCTGCGAAAAAAACCTTTTTGCAGAGAAACGGCATTTTTTTTGAACTTTTAAATAAAGGGTATTTTTTTTACGAGAAGGGAAAGACTTTGCAGTCTTTTTTTCTCGTAAATTACGACGATACGGCTTGTAATGAATTTTCTTCTGTCCCCTCGAGGAAATTAAAATTTTAAGAACTATAGATGAATTTTTCAATTTTATGTTTTTGATTTTAAGAAGTTTATTGCCTTTTGTGAAAAAAAATATATTATTATTATTTGTTTAAATAAAAAAATAAATAAAAAATACGAACTAAAAAATATTACCCTGTAGCGCAGTAGCGCAACGCCGACGAACTTAAATGAAAAAAAAATGTATCGCTTATTTAAAAAGTTCATACCAATTGCTATATCGTAATTGCAATATTGCAAGTCAATGAAATCAAATAATAGTTTTTTCGCGAAGATAATTTGTACATTTTTCTTTTTTTTTTTCTCGTCTCGATGTTTAACTTTCATTCATTCGTTCGTTAAACTCCATTACAAGCGTACGATGTACAGATGCGTACGTGAGGTGCGCGGAACGAGCTGACAGCGTGGAATAACACAGTGATGTACAGCGAAGTGCCGCCGAGCCGCAAAAGCGGGATATGAAGTACCGCGAGGAATAAGAAAGAAAAAAGATAACACGAATGACGAAGGAAAGATAAGAAAAGAGAGGTACACGAGAGAACGTCTTTGCAGACTTCACTCAGTGAACCGAATATCTGCTTATATCTTCGTCCTCTTCTCGTCATCTTCTTCATCGCGTACCGCGCAGCGCGCAGTCCCCTTTGCCGCGGCGACCGACGCTCGAGCGCTTTCAGCTCATCGGACGTAGAAGAATTTGCTAACAGAAATCGATATGACCTTCGCAAAGGGTCTAATTAAATCCTACGGATGTTCTCGGTAACCCCCGAAGATGACTATAGCGATGATGGGATTCCAGGTAATTTGTATGGCAACTTAGGATCCGCGTTTGTAAGCAAAGCCAACGCCTCAACCTCGCCGCTGCAATTGAGCTTCGGAAACGAAGTTCTGCAGGATAAACCCTCACGGCGTCGCTTTTTCCCCCTCCCACTTCGAGATGAAGATGAGGTCTCCCCTCGGAACTCTGATAAAACTCGCGAACCCCCGAGAGCACGAGAAAAGAAACTGCTTCGGCAGTGCGCTCGCACCTCGATGACCCATTCGAGATATCGAACGCGAAACGATTATACAATTCGTTAAAACCCGTACCGGAGGTTTTTTTCTTCACATTTTAATTGGACCTCTGCTCCGTTACCAGTCGTTGATTACATTCGATACTTTCGTTTTTCGAGACTAGCGAGAGGGTCGATTACCACGATCTTTAGTTTACTTTTCTCGTACTGACGTAAGGACTGTGGACTATCGATACATTTTGTAAAAAAAATTATATTATTAAATTTGCTCATTGATATTTTTTTCGTCGCAGTATGAAAAAGTTTCTTGGAGTATTTGTAGTTTTTGATGCTGGAAGCGTAAAAAATTACGATAATAAAAAAAGATTTGTTCTATACCTCATTTTTTCATTTTCCCAAAAAACAAAATTCGATATGAAAATAATGTTTAAAAAAAAAAACACCAAATTGCGGTACATTTTTTTACGCGAATACTAGTTAAAGAAGTTGGTATTCGCGTCAACGATCCACCCGACCGATATCGCGTTAATCGATCTCGCGGAAAGGAAGCAAACGACGAGACGAGAGAGATCTCCGTTCTTCTTGCTTCGCGGTTAGACGCGACGTGCCTTGTCGTTGGCCAATTAGGAGTACAGCTCGCGCTACTCTAATTTTTTTTTCTTTTCTTCTTTTTCCTTACGTTTATTCACCGCTTTTCATAGTATAAAACAAATGTGCTAACTAACCAATTACGGAAAGGCGAAGAGCCAGTTGGCCGTACGGCGCTCCTTGGCAACTGTTATATCTCCGCGTTGCCGCGCATCAGCTCGGTCGCGCACAGCATCAGCCATCTCGCATTACTACCCTCATTAGTGTCGTGGCGAAGTGGCGATTGCACCTTTATGCACCGAGTGAGGAACCCCTGACAGCGGTCTCGAACGCTGCGGCGATTGGATGCCCGCGTACAGCCCGCGAACGCCGATGCGCAGATGCGCTTATAGCCGCGGAACGATGACTGGACCGATATGGCGAGAGAAGTCGACGAATGAGAGAAGAGACGCTCCGGAGTATGGATGAGGATAGGGAAAAATGAAAGAGTCTTTGGGATGAGGACGATGATTCTCGAGAAGCTCGTCGTCGCGGCTCATCGAACGCGAACAGTTAAACAATTGAATCGTCATACGCCGAACGCGCCTTACGACTCTCCACAAGCTAATAGACCTCCGGACGGTAGACGACGATCATTTTACGAATCGTTTCATTGAGATTAATCTTCGAGAACATATTTAATCCGCGACACGAACTGGTATCAGCAGCTTTTCCCGTTCAGAATTCTTGTTTTTTAATTTTTTATGAAAACTTTTTTTCTCGCGATTTCAGTGGAAAATTCAGAATGTTTCGAAACGTGGAATGATCGCGTTTGGAAAAAATGTCCGGATGAGTGTGAAGATAATTTTTTTAAAGTTGGTTAACCCAACAAATCTTACAATATTCGAGATATCGTGATGAATATTTCTATACAAGTAGACTGTTAATATCTGATAGTCGGTATGAGTGAAATTCTGAATTCTTCCGAAATCGTTTATTAACACGATAACTTACGATATTTGAGATATTCGACTATAAATTTCTACACAAATTACCAATTAATTTCAGATTATTGGCATTGGGTTTTCTGTGATATTCGGATTATATTACACCATTTAAAAAATTATGAAAATTGGATTTGCACATCGTTATCACGTTTTTGCTTTTAACATCGATTACGAAGCTTTGTTTCTCGATGAGGAAGTAAAGATTGATTGAGTAACTTATTCATAGAAAAGCTTTGTAATCGACGATGAAAACAAAATGATGAAGCGACGTGTGAATGTAATTTGCATAACTTTTTAACTATATAAGCGTTTCAATAGGATGAGCAATCCGTTGCCTTAACGCTTTAGAGATCCGCGATGTTGTTTATTTAGGCATTATTACGGTGATGAATATAAACGTTGATCTTTGTACCGAGGCGTTTGCCACGATACCGAATGAGTTTTGCGACTCGGGTCGAGTTGTCTCGCCTCCGATTGTCGGCGGCAAGCAGCACAGTATATCACATAGTCCTCAAGATAGACCACTATATGTATTCAGTGCTGTGGCCAGAAGCACAGCTGTGTAATTTGCCTTTTCTCGTACCGCGAGTTCAAAGCAACCGGGACGGCTGTTGTCCTTGCAAGGTTGTGCACTCCGGACTTACGACTTCTATTTGTTCTTTTTTTTTTTTTTTTTTTTTTTTTACGAAACGTTAATATTACATAGTATGAAGTTGGATACGTTTGCGCGTAAAGAAACAACAGCGTTACCGTGGGAAATTCTAACTTGTAGGCGCGAACGATGAGGTTTCAGTGAGATCCTTGGATTACGGAATAACTTCTTATAATATGTATACATATATAAAACAAAACAAAAAAAAACGATATTATAAAAACTCGTTACGTGTACGCATGCGCGTATGTAGAGATCGTAATATACTCCTACCTTGTTATTTAAAATCGTTTTGTATCAAATTTTACTGTATTTACCGGTACCCGCGCAGGGAGTGTAGATGGGAAGAACAATTTTATGGGCGGATCAAATTAGTACGGTTAGCTGTAGAAGCGGAATCGAAAGATTGAGACGAGTCGGTAACAACGACGTACGAACAATTGCAATTTTTTTTCTTTCACCAAAATTACGTTTAACATCGTTACGATTTGAATAAAAAAATTGTTTTAATAAACGGGAAGTGTAGAATTAACGCGTCCGTGCGGAAGTGCGTTACGAAAAAAAAAAAAATGGGTAACTATAAAAATTTAAAAACCTATTTTTTTTAGAGGTTAATTTTGTAATCGAAGAAAATATTTTTTAGAAAATCGGGCTATTTTAATTTGTTTATAAAATGCCTCCGAAAGTGTACTTCACGAAGTGACTTTCTATTTAAAAAATCGATGAAAAAAAAAAAAAAACAAAAAAAGATGTGATAATATCAGGATTCGCGATGCGATATTGCGTTTCTACAAAACTCCCCTTAAATCAAGGATTACTACGACGCGTACCGTAGCATCATACTGTACTATAATTACATCTCGAAACTTCTGGATCACCCACGTTTTAACGACTCCCCTACCGAGCGCTCGCGCGCAAAGGGGCGATGGAAGAAGAAGACGAGGAAGAAGAAAAAAGAAGAAGATTGGTACTCCTCCGCCTGGCGAGCACACTTCTCCGGCGTGCGTGAGGACGAGCCTCAAGGCCGTTCCATTTTCTCACCGCGCGTACACCGGTCTGTCGTAAGAGTAACGCCTAAGCGTTCACCTTCGTGAATTCCCCACGTTGAAGCTGATACACTTACGACAATTTCTTCCACGCGATGCCTTACGTGAATTTGTATAAAACGCATCAACTTCACCGCGGAACATTCACAGTTGTAGATACCTACTATTCTACGAGTATTTTTCATCTCAAAAATATAACACACATTGCCTAATCGTCGCGGACGCTCTTGGATAGGACCCTCGTGCGCTGTTATACCGGTAGCGGCATTGATGATTGCTTGCGGGTGATTATGCTTTCCCGGTAGCTATTAAAAGCGTTGAAGAGTAGTTTTCCCCGGAGTAACAGCTCTTCTAAAAGACAATTGTATTGTATCTTCATGCGAGTTTTGCTTTGTGCCTCCCTCGGCTCTCCCGCCGATTGAATAAAGTTAAAGTGGTCGACGAATACGACGATGCGGGGGACTGACGCTCATCGAGTGCGTAGGTTCTTCTTCTCCTTCTTTTTCTTCGTCTTCGTTATGGAAGTCGACCCGCGAACCCTACTTCTTCTTCTTCTTCTTCGTCTTCTTCGTCGTCGTATAGCAGTACAGAACTCAACTCTTCGTATATCTATATATCTTCGCATTCTATATGTTTGCAACGGGTATATATATATAAGTATCGGTAGAAGTGTACCATCGCACGGACGTGAGCCTTCGGAGGACTGAGTGGTGGCAGGCGACGGTGGGCCCCTCGTGCGTTCGTGTTGGGGCCTCACACCGTTGTACGATCCCGCGAAGTAGTGTTCGTGCCTCTGCTGGGCCTGTGCTCTTACACTCTACTCACCGGCTGCCAGGCGTCAGTGACTTCGCGTCCGCCGGTCCGATCGGATCTCCTCGAAAAAGTACGAAAACCCATATCCCTTCTCTCGACCGTATCTTCGCTTACGAAGGCCTAATGTCACTTTGATCATTTCGTAACATTTGTGTCGTTCGATACGCCATCTCATCCGTAGCGATATTTATACACGTATAAATAAACAATATTTTATTTTATTTATTTTTTTTGTCCAATTAGAGACTTTAGTGGTGATGTGCAAATTATTGTTATTATTGGGGTACAAATTACTTACAAGACACATTTTTCAAACGTAAAAACATTAATAGTTTTTTTTCGAAATTTTAACAACAAATCGGAAACAATACGGGTTATGATTAAAAATAAACTTTCAATATGATCGAAGAATTTTTTTTTCATTTTAATCGGCAAAAAATATCGACGATTTTTCGGATTATCAACGCAAATACGTTGTTTCGTGAATTTTTAAAAATTAAGTTATTCAATAGATCGGAATGATTATTATTGATCAATGATCTTTACAAGTGATTATTGTGAAATTCATTAATTGCTTTTACGTTTTATAATTTCGAAAAAATTGATATATGAATTATGAAGTCTTTGACAATAATTGTGTTATCTTGGTTTAGGTATCAGCGCAGTTATGCAGTCGGTCGTCCGTAACCGAGGCTCCTGACCTATACCACTCGACTTCATTATCCGCTCGATATCAGTGATCGGCAGATGTTTATTCTCCACCGGCGGAGAAAGGGATGATCTACGTGCCGCAGTGAAATAAACTTCCGATCGATTCCCGGCGCGAGAGATCATCAAAAATCAACGTGCAGAAACGCACAAACGTACGACGCACTCGTACGCGAAAGACCATGCGAAACGGTTTTACGGACGTTTGTGTAGCCTATCGCGACTACGAAAGAGCCAAAGGGAACGTCCGACTAACATCGAGAAACCCGTGCAACACCGGCAGTAAATCATAAACGCCACAGGGGGATCGAGACGGGTAGATAAGTGCCTTCGCGTGGAGCAAAGTCGATCGCGACCGCTGTCCCGGAGGCTCCACTGTAGTGTGGCCTCCGAACGATCGATATATCCTCATAGATCATAGAAGAAACGGATCGCGGCTCCACGGTCCGCTTGCTACACTCACGACGAATGGCTGGCAAATCATTCCCTTGATAAATAAAATCCAAAGACCTTCTTCGCCACTCCGTCGCCTACGACTCGCTTATCCTTTCTTCGAACGCACGACACCGATAACCTTCCGGTATCGCTTTCGAAGGTTTTCCAACAATTTTCCGTTCCCTCAAAGTGCACAATGGAAATACCTGGATTGCAGGGGAGATAAGAAAAATAACGGAAGTGCTACGATAGAAGGTATCTTTCGCGTACAGTGTGTCTTCTACCGGATTACCTGGAAGTGAACGACTCTCCGATGATATCGAAATTCGATAGTAATACCCGACCGGATGTGTCATCATCCGTGCGATCTTCAGTGCAATCCAAGTGGGTTTCTCGACGTTGAATCAACAGGATCGTTGAATCCGTCTATTATTCGTTCTCGTCATCAACGAGTCATCGCGCCGATTCGACTTACGAGGAAATCCTTGAATCCGATCACTGCGCATTGGGCTTAAACACTCGAGAAAGCCGTATGATAGTTCGGTGACGCGTTCCACACCAGTTGCGCGAAGTCTACGACGCTACTCGCTCGTCGTCGGTGGCGTCTTTCGTTCGAACGATCGCGTACTCGTCCGTGCGTAACAGATTCCTCGTCCCCCTTTCGATTCGGTTCGTGTGGTACGAAATTTCATCGAAAAAAAAAAAAATTACAAATAACAAATGATAACAAAATCTCGACGATCACTCGAATACAGAAGAAATATTGGATTTTTTCGGATAAATCAGTTCTCTTCGTTTTTATTGCTCTGTCTCGCTGCGTTACGTTGCTACTGGCAACGGTTAGCGTTCAGTGAACGATCAGAGAGTACGAGAAATAGCATCTGCTCGCTAGAACACGTTTCCGGAATTGTTTCGACGGGCGAAATCACGAATATTGGGTTTAGTCGATGCGAAAACCGGAACGACGAAGAGAATCAAAAGCCGAGAGGCGTAAAAGCAAAATTTAACTTTGCGAAACGTTTCGCTTCAATCTCATCGAGTCGCCAATCGTGAAAATGACAATAGCGAACATTGGAAAACAAATCTTTGCTCGAAACGCCTTGAATTACCGATGAATCGATAGCGAAGAGTTAACGTCGAAAAACTCGAAAATTGAACCGAAATTACTAAATTTTGTTTCAGTCTCTTGAGAAATTGGTACAGTGGATTGGAATTTCGTATTTGTGAGTTTCGGAAAATAGATGATAGGCATCAGTTTCCACTGCTGTTAAAACACCTTCGGGGGTGTTAGAGACTCGATATTTCTCGGGAAGAGCCTTGAATACAGGGTCACTCGGTGCGAAGGCCGGTGGAGAGGCAGAAACAGAGGAGTATAAAGCCCCGAAGAAGAAGAAGAAGCGGCAGCAACTTCGAGACTATGAATTTAGATTCACACTGAAACACCGAAGTGCCCCGGAGAATTTATCTCGGAAGCGCGGAGGGGGTGTTCGGTGTTCCAGTGAAACGCTTCGGTTCAATCTCGACGGACCGTGACAGTGAGGATAGAGTCCCTCGTGGCCTCGCGAAAGCCTATATACCACGAAGTACTACTACTACTCCTACTACCACTACTACTACGGCGACGAGCGAAGAAACTATCCAACTACGATATCGCTATTACCAGTCTGGTCTGTGCTATTAGAAGGAAGAAACGAAGAATCGCCTCCGGGAGTCTCTCCGACTCGCGGAACAAATCTACCTTCGTTTTCCGGACGATTTGCGAAGCTCCGCGAGCCGTGACAACCGCGGAATCCTCGATTCGTCCCGCGCGCACGCGCGCGCAAACACTCTCTCGAGTTCTTCGACGATTCGTCGGATAGTACTATCGTTGTGGATGACGATCGTATGAAAATTTGAAAAACAACAAAATAAAAAAGGAACGGAGAATTTTTCGAGCGGAAAAAAGTGACAGTGACTGCAATCGTGCGCACGGTCGCAATCGCAGTTACGGGTGACATAATTGAAGAAAGTGGTCAGCTTGGGGAGAACCTGTTATTAACCGGTAAATCGGCAAAAGCAAAGCGCCTTTCGTTCTTCGCGCTGATTCTGGGAGAACACGCGGTACCGGATCGCGGATACTCGCTTCACAAGATTTTTCCGTATTGCAAGGAGAGTGCGAAGAAAAGTTACTTACGCCGTACATACACCGCGAAGCTACTTCGGCTTGCGATCGATGACGAATCAGTAAGACTCGCGGATTCATTAGAGAAAACGAAGGAAAAAACTTGTGCGACGAGAGCTGATTTTTCTTGGAGAATCGAAGAATTCCGCTCGAGTGAAATCGTCTCGTATCTCTCGTTTTCGACGAAAACATTCGAAACTGGTTTTTTGTTCTCGTTACGATCGAAAAGTGCGAGTCTGAGTAGCCTGTGATCTTTCGCATCGTTCTATCGCACAGAAATAATTTAAGAAGATCGATAAATGAAATATATCTGATTGCGGATTTTTTTGTTTCTTACGAATCAATTTATAAACAAGTGGTAGGATATGATTGGAAAAGTCTTCAGTGGACCGAGAAGACGTTCGAAGAACAGCGGATAAATAGACAAATTTTTGTTGAAAAAAAAAAAAAATAATTATTTTAAAGTTTTGATCATTTGAGTGCTGAAGCAGAAATGTCTTCGAACGGAGAATTTTCGACGATATCGAGCGGTGAGATGCCGTCGTTGCCGAAATCATTGCCAAGTTCGAGGGAAGCGACGGCAGAGGGTAATTCAAGTTCATCCGGTGGTTTTATGCCACTCGGTGAATTTCTCGATAGATTCTCGTTACCGAGAGTCGTAAGACTCGAGGGTACAGGTGGAAGGCCTGTATTGCTCTACAAACAACAGCAGAGATCGCTCAGAGTCACGGCTACGTTGCTGATGCATCGCTACCGCCACGACGTCAAGGTCGGACCGGAAATCGTGATTCCCGAGGGATATCCGGGTAAGTGGACGTCCCGTTACTATTACTATACTCTACTACTACTACTACTAGCAGTTCCTCGTCTACTGCAGTGGCCCGACGAGGCTGCCGCTGCCGACGCCACGTAACTCGTCCTCCTCGCATTCTCTCGTCTAGAGATCTACTACTCCGCGAGTAATTCCACTATACACCGCACTGGGCAACTCTTCTGTAACTCTTCTTCTTCCTCCTCTCTTCTTATTATTCTTTTCACTATACTATAAACTTCTATACTGTATTCTATACCCCGGACACTCGAGAAAGAGAGAATCCACGTATTATACTCACTGTGCTACCAGCAAACATCCTTTCAATACAAGACTCGACGCTGGAAAACCGTTGGACGGCAAATTATTTCCTAGCGAAAGGCAACGAACGAGATTCTCCGATGTCTATGATTGTAGAATTTCACTCGCGGATGAGAAACGTGTGAAACAATAATACAACTTACACCGGATAAAAATTATATTCATTATTTTTATTTTTTTATCACGATCATTTTTTTTCATGATCTTTAAGATATTGTTCATTATTTTTTAATCTGCGGCAAAAATAAGTTAAATTCGTGAAAAAATTGTCGATGTTTTGGTTTAAATTGTATGACGGTTACAGTTGGCTAAAAAAATCGACTACGAGATTACGCGGCATTTTTTGAGTGAATTTTTCGACCTTATGTTGTAATTAAATATACGGTTTGTTATGGTCGATTTATTGGTAGGTGTTTAAAGTCCAGTAGCCCGTGGACCATCGTGTCTGCAATCTGCTTGATTGTTGATAATTTTATCGCTCGCTCGGTAATTCGCTGTCGTCTGAACGACCAAAGATGCATTTTGTGCAACTGTATCGCAGTATTTGGTGCACTTTGACGATCAGTTAGGCCGTTATTACGTTTATCGTCTTCCGGGCAACTGGCAACCAGACTCCTCCGAGTCATCGGAGTTTTTTTTTTTTGTGTCTCTCGCGTTTTTCCTGCCGCACGAAATGTTGCGCTGTGCTATTCGCAGTATTACAAGTAATGACTAATGAGAATTACAACACCGCGAATTACCGAACGATAAAACTTTGCGTTGAAATCGTCGAACACCTAATAACAGATGATAAAGTAGATAATTCTCAAGGGTTCGAGTCTCTTCGCAAGGGTTGATTATAGATACAGAAACCCCTCCCGGAGAGTACTGCGCAACAGGGGATACTTTACGCGTGCGGAATAATGGCAAATCGCTCGAATACCACTGGTCTTCGCGACGCGTCATTTTAACTTGAAAATAATCACAGACCTCTTGTCTCACGAGTCCCATACCCGTGCGTAAGCATCTGTCGTTACAACTGCGCTGTTATACTATTGCAGCCTTTAAAGTTAAAAGCTCTTAGGAAAAGTAATGGCCGCGAATACTCATCAAAATCAAGAAGCAATAAAAACGCCAAAGAGAACATCTCGAGTTCTCTCGAACGGTGTACCGTTCAGAGAGTACATACAGGCAAAAGTGTTCGTGAGAAAAAAAAAACGCGAAATCTTTTAAAAGTCGAAGAAATAACTCTGCGTTCGTTTCAGACGAGAGATTCAGCGTAAAATCGTGAAATTTTAAGAAGACTTTAAAAATCAAATATTTCGGAGTCATCAGACCAATGGCTCTTCAATAGTTTGATTAAGAAAAATTACGAAATATATCTCTGGCATTAAAACACTTAAACTTTTTTGTGATCCGCCTCCATGACCTTAAATATTGTTTTTCAACGATGACAATAGAAAAAATTGTACAGCGGAGCTATAGAAGGTCTATAGCGGAGCTGATTCTCTGCTCGAATACGCGCGCAGTGAGGAAGAGCGAGAAACAAAGCCCGTTATGTTACGTACGGTGGCGTGTGTCGGGTGAGCGACCCTAACCATTAGCATGTTTGCCTACGAGCAACTCTCCTGTACAACGGATCCATACGTACAAAAACCGCGTATTGACGAACGTACGATCGTTGTTTTTTTTTTTTTTCTTTTTTTTTACGTACTTTAACGATCATCAAGCAGTTTTCGATATAACGGTTAATACAAAATAATAGCTATATCGAATCGATTTATCGGGCTGTTATTAAGTACTCTCACCGACGTTTCATTTAATTCTTCATATAATGATAGACCATTTCATTCATTCGCGTTGGATAGTCGACAGAACGCCGATTGACGCAATAAAGTGGCTTTGACCCTCGCGTAACTCTGCGTTGATCAGCTGTGCGATCTCTGAACACGCAAACGAAACAGAAAAAGAGAGAGAGAGAGAGAGAGAGAGAGAGAGAGAGAGTGCCTCTCTTTACTACGAATTCGAAACGCGAGTGAACGGAACAAGTCGGAAGCATATATTAAGAACCGGCGATGAGTCAAGGCGTTAAGTAACGCCGTGAAAGAGAGTGCGAGTGGATCGTGTGGGCGAGAAACCTATTAGCATGTTCCCCAACATATCTTATAGTACCTACTGAGATGACTAACGTAGGCCTGTCAATGAGCCTACACTTTGTTACATGTTTGTCTCTTGCATCCATCGCTCCCGGGAATATACATATTGCGACGATAAACATTCGGCTCCTAATCGAATTCGAGAATTGAGTACGCGCACTTCATGTATATATGTCGCGATCGTCGCAATTGCGAAATTTCGAAGTTATTTTTTTTTTTTTAACAAAACATCGCAACGTGATTGCGTTTGAAAAATAAAATCAATATTTTCTTATAAATATAGAATAACGATAATTATAACGCTAGAAAAACATTTTGGGATTTCTCGTGGTCAGGTAAGACTCACGTTTTGTGGTTTTTTTGCCAAATTCTGAATTCATAAAAATCATGTGTTCGTTTCCTCGTTTTTCATATTCGCGATTTTGCAATTAAATCTTAATGAAGAGAGACTTCATTGTTGTTGAGTTTTTACGTCTTCAACATCTCATGTTTGCAAAAAGAAGAAATTGATTGCTGTTTTTATAACCGATCGTCATACTTGAAATTGAAACCGTGCATTAAGGATTTATAGCGTATGACTTGAGAGTTAATTTATTGTCGCACATCTACAATAAATAAAAAAAATTGTATATCGTTAATGAAAAATATGGATGCGCTTTAATGCAACATGCATAGAGGATACCGTGTCTACTTTGTAGCGCGCTGGCAGAAGCAGCAACACTCACAAGCGTTAAGTCTGTTAGGAACGATAGATCAGCAATGGCAGTCATTACGCATATCATTGCGAGAAGTCCGTACAGCAAAACCGGCGTCGTATATAATATCTTTAAAGCTGAAGCAACGCATAAATGATAAACTCTCTTAGCAACTTTAACGTGATGCTAAATGCAAACGCCGTCCAACCCTCGGCACTTGAACGTCCGGAGAGAAACTCTTCGTAAGATTGTTCGCATGTGTGAATTTTTTTTTTTTAATTTCGCGATGTTTTGTTTTTTTCTTTTTTTTTTTATTTTACTTCAATTTTCTCTATTTCTTGCCGCTCCAAGTACATACGGCAAGTCTGCGATGGCACACGTGCTATTTGCAACGCGTGACCCTGACGCGAGACGCGCGGCCCCAGCATCAGAAAAGCCCCCGAGTGGCTTTGCCCAGCGGAGAAGACCCATTAGGCTGTCCTTCTATCGTTCATCTCACGCCTGTACGCCTCTCTCGCTGCTTCTGCTGATCCTACATGCACGAGCTGAAAGCGAGGAACGTCGAATAGCTCACACCGTCTATTGCACGCAGAAACGGCAGCTACTCACGCATAATATACACCCCGATGTGAAGGATCGAGGGTGCAGCGGACGAGACTTATCGGTAGCGGTCTCCAATCTAAGTTAATCAGCGGGGGACAACGGCATATACTTATACACTTTTCAGACCCATTTTTTCAAAATTCTCGAGATTCTCAACTTTTTTTTCCTCAAAAACAATTGAGCAATTATTTTTAAAAAATTTCGATTTGCCGTCTTTTAATCCAAAATCGAAAGTTTCGATGACGAATTTTTAATAATAATTTTATTTTATATTTTTTTTGGAATGCATGCGATTTGCGAATTTGTAGAAGGTATGTATTTCATATCAAAATGAATGACAAACTTCTGAATGACAAAACGCGTCGTTGGTTCGAACGATCGTATAACTCTTTCATTAACAACGAGTTTAGTCGGTCAATCAGTGCAGCTGAGTTCATTTAGCAAAACGTGAATGCTATTACGATTATTATAGAGTCGGGAGAGCCAAAGGAAAGAGCGAGTCGGAGTCCCGCAGCTGCCGCGATAAATACACTAAACGTTGACGCAAATACGCGAACGCGCTTCTCGTTTGCATACGCGGAATTTTGCTAATAAAGATAATTAAAGCGAGCTAATGGTCGCGGTAGCTTGCGAGCGACCTTGCCTTGCGGCCCACACGACACTCTTTCGCTGATCTTATGCTGTCTTAACGCTGTTTACTGTCCTCCTTACAGACGAGAGTAGTATGTTCCTTCGGGCTCCATAAGCGACCCGAGCACTCTTCCTTTCACTGCGTAATGTACCTATGCGTTCGAACTCGTCGCAGCTTCACCCGACACACAGCCCTCTTATGCGGTAACTTGTTTTATTGTATATATACCTATCAGTTTCTACCGATTCCCAACATGGTTGTCCCGATTCTTCGTCGTTTTATACGACGTCGCGACCAACGGATACCTCTTCAATCGACCATCGTCCTCTTTCCATAATGCATACATATGTAATTTATCCACTGGCCATTTCCATGTTTGTCGAACGATTGAAAATCAATTGGAAAGCTTGGCTCGACTTTACGCAAAAGTTACGCAATTTTAATCTCGTCCCTCGAATAAATCGGATTCATTGGTTACGCGGATTTTCAATTCAGTGCGTGGATTCCGTATTTATGTAAAGACGATCATAGCCGTGATGTCATAGCGAGAAAATTAATACAATGGGTCGTTAAACAAAATAGGGTCGTAAAAAGCGTCGGACTTTATTAGGATTTCGTTTTTTTTTTTTTTTTTTATGGGAATATCCTTAAGGAAATTCTAATGGAATTTGTTCGGTTTCTTCGATATTTGGAGCGATGACTCACGTGACGAGGCCCACCTTCATTAGTAACTCGATTTATGTGTCACGATACTCAGATGGCAAAATCTGAAATGCTTTGAAAAAAAAAAAAAAATGGCAATCCCGATGTTTTTCTTGCTTTTGTAATACAGCCGCATTCCTCAGAAAACTTCCTAACAAATGTGAATGCAGCTTAACGGAATTATGGGTATTACGATTATTCGATGTCGCATTTCTGCACAACGAATCGTTATCAGGGTCATTCCCCGCTGATATGGAAATTTTTTCCAAGACCAGTCCCGGACTTTCATGGAAGTCGAGTACGCGACTTGTACACTTTATCGCGTGGCCCCGTTTTTACTTTGCGTCATTGTCGACTCGACGGCGCAAAGAAATCCACCGGTGAACACACTCGCCGGGGCGAGCGTAATGCGAGTTCCGTTTCGTTCACTGTCGACGCGACTGCGTACTCCTTCGTGGCCGAGCTTCGTCATTCGATCGCCCCGCGGTCACGTTTCTCGAACACGCACGTGCTACGTACCTCTCTCGGACGCGGGCAAAGAACCTGCGGCGCCGTTCACTCGGCGTGCATTCGCTACATCGGCAAAGTTTAATCTTAACGACAACAAACGAGCGCGAGATATCGAATTCAACGTCGACACTCCACTCGCAATGGAGGATTCATAAATCCTCTTGATAATCGTTTCTGCTCGCTTAATCCCTCCAGTTATCCGGATGAAAATTCAAATCCTATTAATAGAGTATAATAAATAAGCTGCCAGAATCAACCGCATTATTGGGTAACGAATTATTTTCGTTTGATAACACATTTGTTTCTAACAGAATAAATTTATATATCGAACGTATTGAATTTCGAAAACTTTCCACAAGGCCTATAATTGTTGCCACAGACGAACGTTCCATAACGAATTTTTTTCTTTTTTTATCGCAATTTTTTTTTAAAAGGAAAATTAAAAGGGTTCTTCGCGACTGTCAGTCACACATAATCATACATATTATTTTTTTAATACTTGATATTACGTAACGTATGCTTACGTACGTAAAACCAAAGTTTAAAATGTTACCAAAATATTAGTTCGCGTAAACATCGTGGAATCCTTCGAGTTTCCCTCATTCCTTCAGCATTTCACCATAAAATATAAAAAACAAAAGCATAAATGCATTTTAGTAAACCTGCGGGTAAAGATGATTTTATTTATTTTTTTTCACCACCTGTATCACGATTTTCTGAACATCCCCCGGGGTAAAAAGTATGAAAATTACCGCGTACACGAAGTTAGAACGGTATTAGAGACACGCGGATAGTTCGAAGGGCTCGGGGTGCGTGTGATGAAACGATTATCGAAGCATTTCGCGGAGACCGCGTGCTGCCGGAGGCCAGAGAGCACGAGACTCGTGGCAAAGTTAGTATAAAAAGAATTTCTCTTCGGGGCTCACGGAGCTTTCTTCGTTCCTTGAGTCCTTAACCGCTCTCTGTACCTTCGCTGGACATCAGACATCAGAAACGAAGATAGTATTAGTCGTTGGTATACACTGTTTCCTCGTGCCAGTTATCCATCATCATAATCAGCTTACAAGATAATATATACCAGTATAGCGAGTAAAAAAAAAAAAAAAAAAAAACCCTCGTGGAAAACCTGCCGTCTCAACCCCTGTAGGTTAAAATTTTTCTTCACCGCTCCCCCAACGTTACCCGAGAGAAAATTGCTCACTCTCACGAATGCAATCGAAACTCTCGCCAAGAGAAACAGTGTAAAAGGGTTGAAAAGCCGCGAGAGATGGAGACGAAGTGAGAAATAGAAGAAAGAAGAGAATTGCCCGAGTTGATGAAGACATCGCAGTGGTAATATATGCCCTCCGCGCCACTTCGTCATTATCTTCGGTGGGGTGTTAAGAATTGTGTAGGGATTACGCTTATTTTCACAATGTTTTGCTCATCCACAATAATATACGTAGCTTCGTCATCGGTTTTTATACTTTAACACGTTCTCTGGTATATCACAAAGACCGGTGTCAGTTATATACAATTTTCTACAAAGTGCATTTGATGTGAGAAAAACAGAAGATAAACAAAGTTGAAGAATTTTGCCACAGGTTTTGCTCATTTCTTAATCACTTTATGGATATTGTTTCTTTCCGCGCCGCGAAGGAATAATATGCGCGCGCACGAGGACTCTTTAAGATATCTATTTCTATATGGACCTACGAGATTCGCGGCGCCAGAACTCCACGAGCTTAGAGGGATAAGAGCCCTTGTATACCAAGAGATCGCCAGTGGAATACGTGTGCTGTGCGGCGAGACCCGCCGCGGTAATCCTCGCGCGCTCTCGGAGATCTATGTAAACGATAATAATCATGCACGCCGCGCGCCAACTTACTCCGACGACCCATGGGAACTCGGTGCATCCTTACATATATGTATGAACCATTCCGTTACTTACTTTTTTGTTTTTTCATTGGAACGAACAACAACAGTGCAAGTAAATCGACATTATCGTACATCTTGCGTCTATGATAATAAATTTGGATTTAAACAAAATTATGATTTATTGCAAATATTTCGATGTTTAAAAAAAAGGGGGGGAGGGAGATTTTTTTTAACATCAGATTAATTATTTTTTAAATATTTAGATGTTTTAAAAAAGGGGGGGAGGGAGTTTTTTTTTAATATCAGATTGATTTTTTTTTTTTTTTTAATATTTTGCACCCATTAAAAAAAAGCATTGTTTGCGTTTAAATTTTTTATTCGTACTCCTTATAAATAAATGCAAGTATGTGAAAGATGTTCGTCATAAGATTTTATTGAAAGAGAATTTAATCAACCCATTTTTCAAAACGAGTGTTTCATGAGACATTTTACTGCTTTCGCGGCGGCTTCTGTATCGCGATTCGCTCTTAAATAACGGTATTTATGTCGCTCCCAGTATCAGTCCTTCAATGGCCTTGCGACTCTTTGAGCGCCAACAGGATCGTAAGATGCGAAGCGCAGCAAGAACCCGGACCTATCTATCTGCGTGCTGTCCAATTTCTACAAAACGATAGAATCTATAAGCGATTCAAAGTACCTGAAGATCCAGTATAAACCTCTTACGAACCAATTGACTACCCTATATCCAGACCGCGATATCCGGGGGCTCTCCCTTCCAGCCTTCGTCGGTATTCTATAACTCTGCGTCGCCGGGACTCTCCCCGAAAGACTGAGAGAGAGAGGGACTCGCAAGACTCGTTCTCGTGTTAACTCTGTAGCGGAAGCCTGTGGCAATTGCCACGCGTGGTATAAATAGCTCGGCAGCTTATCGAAACGAGTCCCGGAACGATTTCAATCTAACTTTCCTACCGGTATTTATTACATTGACAAATTTCTTAATAGAAAATAATAACGTAGAAATAAAAATATATATATGTTCAACGAGATCGTCATAGTTAATCATTGTCAGTCAGTGTAATCTAATACCGCGGCTACGGAGAGCGTAGGAAAGGAGTATATGTGGGCGAGAAACTAATCAGCAATTAAAAAAACAGCAATGGACGAGGCTCCGTATTCGTAAATCGCCTTAAGCTCTGTGGCGTCAACGTATTCCTCTTAATCGAAGCGCAACCTACGGACGTATGGGTCACAATCTCCAGTCAGAGAAAATATATTAATTTGATCGAAGTATCTCAATACTTCGAACAGCTTAATGATACTACCGACTGAAAAATGATATATCGAAAAAAAAATCGAAAGTCTTTTTTTTTTTATTATAAATCATTTTTTTTTTTATGTTTTTACGTCTTGTAAATTTGTCTCTTCGTCGGACCTCGAAAATCATGTTTTTCATATTTTTCGTATTCGTAATACAAATTTTAATACTCGTGTGCATTCTGAGGTCTTCTTGACTCGTGTAATTTCGATGCAAAAACGTCTCAATGCCTCTCACCGAGTCGTATTTTTTCGTAATAAAAATGACGGTAAAGTGAGACGCGGCAGATTTCAATATTTCGATAAATTTTCACCATCTCGGGACATTGTACTACAATAAACGATGACAACTTTAACACTTCTCCTTTTCAGTCGGGTGGAAAAAAAAAAGGAGTGAACATAATACCCGAAGGGAACAATTTATTATAAGACGCAACGATACAATTTCAGGACTGTTATCGAAGTTTACTGTCTCTTCGGGGATGCCGCACGTGACTTTAACTCCTCGAAATAACCAGTATTCTATACTGCTATACGACCACCCGTCGAACCTCTCGTACATACCAAGAGAATCTGATTATAAGTCGCACCATCGGCTGGTCGAACGATCATAAACTGCATAAACCACGCGCGGCACTGTCACGGGACTGACTATCTTTACTTTATACGTATATCGAGAGCAAGAGCTAATATTATATCGAAACATATTGGTATACCGAGGCAGCAAGACGTTACATTACCGGGATTATGCTCCGTAAAGATTGTAGTCGCAAAATGTAGGCTACCATATCGTTTACCAGACATATACTCCTGACGACGATTTCCAGCAAATTTCGATAGTCGAACATTCCGATGCACAATGCATTTAAAAAATAAGGCTGCTTACAGGGCACAAAAATGATGCAATTGTAAGTAAAAAAAAAAAAAAAATTAATTAACAATTTGTTTTTTCCGATTTTTTTTTTAATACGCGATAGTTTTCGCACTGCGAGCGGTTAAAGTTTAATTGATGAGTTCGTTCGATCCGCGGCTGGAATCGTTGTAAGAACGAAACTTGTAAGAAGAAAATATGGTTTGAATTTTAAATTAATATTCGAACTGATATAAGAACGAATCATAGTTCGAATTGATGTTTAAAAATTGAGCCCCAAGGCGGCTGGAAACATTAATTCGATACGAGACCGAGACGCGTTTTAGGCGCGGGTGATGGAAGAAAGGAAATTGAGTTTTAGAGTTCAACGTCCTGGTCGATCGTCTGAGCAAAACATACGAATAGACACACGGGTACAGCATCTGCCCGTGAAATATCAGCTCGGGAGTGTTCCGCGTAGGGTCCCGTTTCATCCGGGTGTGCAATAGAAACAGCAGGAGGAGGATATATGTGGCTGTATAGTATATTGTCGGAGATCACGTTGAAAAGGATCTCAAACGCAGAGTTTTTCCTTTGGGGTACTGGTGAAAAATACCGAATTAAGATTAATTCCTTGAGGCATAAAGAGGAGCCGCAGGGAAGCGGGAGTATGCGGGAGGCGCACACCTGGATCGCTCGCAGGACCATCTGGCAGCGCGGCTCGATCCTTCTTATAATAGAACAGAAGCTGCTGCTGCCGCTTCTGCTGCTCGGGACTCTTAATCGCGTACATATACGTGTCTTTTCTACACTCGATGGATCCGCGGTTCATCCGTCCTATCCACACAAGAAATTCATTCTTCAAACGCAGTTCTACTATTGACTATGCAACAAAAGAATCTTCTTTTGTGATGTTAATTAAAGAAAAATAAATGAAGATCGTCACATCGGGAACGAGAATAAAAAAATTTGACAACCTCTCCGACTCAATCTCAATATAGATCGCGACTTTTTTTTTTTTTTTCAGATCGCATTTTTCAAAATTACCTCCGACCAAAATAATTTTTTTTTACTTCTTCAAAAAAAAAAAAAAAAAAATGCACAAGTAGCAATTCGGAATTATCGTTGCATAGACAATTTTCTACTGCATTGGATACCAAGGTATTTTAAAAGGATCGGTCATTGTATACATTTTGCCCTATACCTTCACAAAGAAAGGATATACACGTGAGCGCGCGTGTTCTTGCCGTGAAGACCCCCTCGATCTTGGGGGCCCTTTGCCGGGAGCGTGACACGACCAGATGTTATCCGCATCCCGCTGCCCCCGAGATCGGGACCCACCGACGCCGTGAGTCTTACAACGTTAAATCTTGACGCGTGTCTATGAATACGTTACACCGAGTTCCGTTCACTAACGGGGTTTACCCGTCTACCTATAGTCGTTCATACTATAACTATACAAGCGTCTCGAAGGCTCGAGACCCGACTCGTAAAAGAAGCCGAAGCAGTAGGCATCCTCGACACTCTCTATCTTTTTATTTTATTTTTTTTTTTTTAATCTTCAAACTATCGTTACATTACAATAGTTTATCTTGACTACGATTGTGGCACAGCTTCGTAAGACGTGTCTGATAAATGACTCACAGTTAACTACGTATAAAGCAATTCACTGCCGATTAACAGAGATATCGTGAAGAAAAAAAAAAATTAATCATCTTCGCGTTGCTCCCTCTGCGGAAAATCATAATTCGCAGACGATACATATATGTATATATATTGCTTTGTACGTAATTTAAGTTTATAATCTCTTTTTACGAGTGACTTGGCACTCTTTCGCGATTCAAGTTCTCCGGGTGCAATTAAATCAATAATCCGCATAATTCCGTAATTGCGCAACTTAATTAGCCGCCCCCCGGAAGCAACTGAGAAAAAAGATGAAACAAAAGTTACCTTAACCCCCCTTTAGCATTTCCCTATTTTTTTTTATATTATCCAGCAAAGCAAGAAGAACCGTGCGGCTTCGTTTTGCAATACGCGTGTCCTCTTCATTCTCTCGCCTCGTAGAACGTCCGGTTTTATTTCTAGCGAAGATTTTCCACTGAATATAATAACGATCTCTGGTAATTATGATACGAATGCGTGAAGCCTCCGGGAGAACTTTAACTGTAGCGTTATACATGTCGGATGCATAGATTACATGCGTGTAAACTGCGAGTGAGCGAAGGCGATAGAAATGGAAAGTGGAAGGAAAAGAGGAGCCCGAGAGCGGCAAGGCGCTGAAGTAACTCGAGCGCATCTTGCGCAACTCTGCTGCGGAGATAAGAGGGGGCAATGGTGAACTCCAACGAGCAACTTTGCAACATTTCTTTCCGGACTACACGCTTATTTCTTCCACCGGAGGAAGCAACAATTCTTTGCAACGAATAAGTCACGTGATCGAGACGCCGCGAAGTTTAGAATGCCGCGGAATCGAACGAACATTCCTGGAGGCATTAGCGAAGGGTTCGCTTGGACAATTTTTTTTTTCCGAGTTTTTTTTTTTTTTTTTTAGAGAACTCGTGTTCAGTCGAGGGATCGGCATTCTTAAATCAATTAGCGGACGCGAACGCCGAAGGAAGCGGCTGACCTTCGTCTTCCCTTCGGCTACTGTGTTTTCTCGAATAAATAAATATTTTTCGACTTTACCAAAATTTGTCATTTATGATTTTTTTTTGCGAATGATTTTTTTTTTATTGCTGTGACTAATTTAATTTTTTTTTCGAACTCGTTATTCAATTTTTCAATGCTTCGTCAATACGTTGTAATAGATGACTTTAGCATTTTTATTTTCATCGTAATTTTCTCTTAATCTGCACATTATCGGAAATTTACCTTTTCCGGTCATATTACCGGTTAATACGCGTTACGGTTACGATAAAAATCGTTCGGCATTCTCGTATTTAATCAATTTTTATTATAAAAACCGATATAGGATACAATGATAATTTTTTTAAAATCCAAAAAATTCAGACAAATGTCTTATAAATTTTGAAAAGCTTTATTATCTCTTTGACCTATGAAACGATGGTACGAAAATGCGTGGCGCACCCTTATATCTTCAACAGTACACCACAATCTTGAATAGAATAATCCACTTTACGAGATGCGGGAGGAAAGGACACTGGAGGCTCCGTCGTGAGATCTTTGTATATCTATACATTCTAAGCATTCAGAGAACTCGTCTTTTTGCCGTTGTACACCAACGGCGAGGCCAATCGAGAGCTGTATCAGCGTGGCTCCAAGTTTATTCCACGCGGTTGACGCGCGAGAATTAATATGACCGTAAAACGTCGTCGGCTATATAATATATATACAGAGAGAGGGTATAGCTGTAATAGTTATAGTACATCGGACACTTAACGCTTCGACTATCGGGCGTAACCGACGTCAGATCTCACCTATCGCGCGGCTCGCTAACGAAATTCCGTTACGGATGGCATAACGGAAATCTCGTACGGGACAAAACCTGAACTATGTTGCTGAGGGTAAAGCTCTCTCGTAGTACAGCGTGAGATAGAGAAAGGAGAGCATTAGACGACAAGGGTGTAGAAAAGAGACGCGTCTATATATCAGTTTATGTACACGAAGCGAAGGGGAGCGAAACCATCTCCTCTGATTAATCGCGGAAAACCGGTATCCTAGAAGATTTTTCTTTACCCTTGCGGATCACAGAAGTGCCTGGGGGCGATCTTCTCGTGCGATCAAACCTTCGCGATATATCCCCAACGAACGTATACGAGATGCCCCGCGAATGACGGACGAATGGACAAGTTTTTTTAGCGAACATTCCGCGAACCTTCGAGTCGAAGCTTAATTGCTTCACAATGGCGATTAAAGGGGTAATAACGCTCGCGCAGAGAGATCATTTCATCTCAAACATACACCGGCTACCGCGCGCGCTTACCACACAGTTACCTTTGTGTTACGCACACGCATGCGCGCGCACGCATATCGAAAGACTTCCAATCTCGTACAGAAGGGATAACACAACCGAGGGACGCGTGCACTTACACCCAGCGGGTCACTTCAGCTTCGATTTAAAAGCACCTCGTTAAATTTCTTCTCACGTTTCTCGTTACCCTTATATACATACATATGGCCGCGTAACGTAAGCTGGCTATTTATCTTCGGTTAACTCTGTGTCTCTGAGTTTAACTCTCATCCCCGCTGCAAGTTACTAACGCAAGAAATAAACCATCGAGCTTTGGTGAATCGGCGATAATTCAAATTCTCTGTAACTGTCATTTTTTTTGTTTTTTTTTTTTTTTTTCATTTTTGTGGTCAACGTGGAGAATTTTTTTTTTTTTGTAATTCATGTCGGAAATTAGTAATGTCAAAATTACGTTATTGTTTATTGCGAAAAAACGGTATTTGCAAACGCAGAACGGCATTTCAACGTCTACGGTATTAGTTGCGGAAGAAATTCTTGGAGACATTTTTTAATAAATATTCTCGAATCCTCGGAGAATTGTATTAACCCTCTGCGGCGGATTTAAAGACGTAAATATACTGACAGATTTGCGTAAATTCTACTTTGCATATAGCAAAAAAAAATGCCGCCTCGGGAATTATCTACGGAGTACAACGTATAGTTTTATTCGAAAAGCTATTAATTAATTTTCTTTTTATGTAACGTAGTGTGTTTTTTTTTCTCGATCTTCCTTCACTAGGAAATAAAAGGTAAATGGTTACGCCTCGTTGAAGTTGCACTTTAGAATTTTTCAAAAATAATTTATCGAAGGCAATTCTTGTTGCGGACGAAGTGCAGCGTATATTTAGCCATGTAAATGCAGTCTTGCGAGAGGACCGAAGGTAAAAAAAATTGTAGGTATATGCAAGCGCATGTACATGCAAATATATGCCAACGCGCGTTTACCTCCTTTGCGTTGCGACGCAACAAATTAACGAGCGTCGCGTGGTCAGAGGTTATTTATTAATTAAGTATTTGAAACAACTTGCAGCACGCTGGGGCCTGTAGTTAGGTACTCTAACCGATCCCCGGCCTTCACCATCCCCGGGTCATTCTCGAGCAAACCGTACCCCTCTACCGTTATATTATAGATAAAGAGATTAACACGGGCGTAACTTACGCAGCCGAGAGAGGTTGCTGGACACGATCATCGTGGTTCATTAGCATAATCTTTATAAATCTGGTAAGATGTTATCACGCATGCGGCACCGAAGTTCGAGCTTAGGTTTCAAACGTGCAACCCCCTCGTTCGCGCATAACGTATATTCTATACTCATTTACATCGTCTGTGCATAATCAACGATGAGAAACGACTAAACTGCCCGAGAGACGACTTCTTCAGTAAAGGAACTTCCCTGACACCGACTTTCGCGAAAATTCTTGTATAATTCGAAACTCAGTTATTTTCAATATTTATAAAAAAAAGAAAAGAAAAAGGGTAGAAGACCTTGAATCCCGCATTTACGACCATCGATCCTCTTTTTCAAAGGATCTTAAATATAAATTTAGAAATATTTAAAAAATTTCGATCGAAATTATGAACAGATCGAATGTTGATTCGTTTCTAACCTCAAACCATAAGTTACGTGGCTTTCCATTATCTCTCGTAAAATAATCGATCGACTTTCGTGCATCTCTTGATCTGCAATTCTATGGTTTCGATTTATTTATTTTTCAGGATGGTTCTCAGTGGTTTCGGGAAACAATACAACGGGCAGCGCGAGGGTATATCGAAGAGTGGAAAGCCTCGTCCGCGCCGGAGTGCCGGCTTTCCTTTTAGCAGCTCCCCTTCGCGCTTATACCCTCACGCACTCCAAGATGGGTGAGTTACGATCCAAGGATTATCGTTTTTTTTACAATATCTATCAACGACGGTTAATTAAAATGTATATTTCACGCGAGTACGCGTTTGTACGCTTGCAATCGAAATTAGGATGATATCGAACCGGTACGCGCGTCACTTCCCGATCGAGATTCGCGCGATAAAAAAAAAAAAAAAAAAAAAAAAAAAAAAACCGATCGCTGTAGTGTCTTGTAAAGCCGTACGCTCATTGGAATGCAATCGAACGGGTATCGAGGAACGACGTTAACTCACCGCGTTTATTATACTTCGTTCGATTTTATGCGCGGTTACAGCTGAACAACTGTTGCGAGAATTCTCGTTAAGCAATGTTAACGTTCTTGACCCAAATGCATAATATATCAACTCGCATTAGTATTATTATCAATCGCTCCATCGATGCAACTTCGTTGCAAAGTCATTGGACTCTCTCTCTCCACACTGAAAACCAGAAATACCCGCGCAATTGCGATTCTATTAATCACGCGATAACGTAAAAAAAAGAAACGGTAAAAGTTACACATGACGCAGCAAAAATCGCACCTCGTCGGGTGGATAAATAATAGCTGTTGCATACAATAAAAATTTAATACTCGATGTTTCATGAAAAATTTACGATACCAAACATAATTTTTTTTATTAATAAAGAAATTGTAAAATTCAGTAATACATACTAATTATCGTCTACTTGTGACTAATTAACCTTTTTTTTTTTAATCAACAGAGGACGGAAATCTTCGTGCGCATTACACGAAAACTACTATACGCGCCGGGGAAGTTCTTCGACTAGTCGCAGTTTTTCAAGACACGCGAAAGTACAATCCCGCGTTTTTCGGAATTTCCGGTAGCGCATCGGAAAAAGATCAGTACGCCCAGTGCCTCGATTCTCACGGTCACGAGGTCTTCGCCGCGTTATCGGCGAGAGGAGAATTTTACGCGATATGCCAGAGCGGAAGTACCGATACCGGAAGCGACGCTGTCCTCTACAGGGTGCATCATCTCGCGCGTCGAACTTTACCACTGAGGGTGAGTCAATAATTCGTTAATAGTAATAGAAATTTATGATTATTGACTCCAATCCACGAATTATAATTTATTCCTCTGCGATTCAAAATTTTTTTCGTAGTTTCTCTCCAAACTAACGTCATCTTTTTTAGGAAAAAAAAATTATTAGAAATAATAATTTTTTTTTAATTAATTAAAATTAATTAACGTAATTTTGTTTTAAATTCCATCGCTGTGGATTTCCTCAATTCGTTCAGTAATCTTTCGAAATGAGCGTTGAAAAAAAAATCGTTTCGAAATGTAAGACTCGATTTAAGAATGACCCCGAAGGCAATTGTTCTGGTTAATAATATCCATGTATTGTTATATTTGGTATCGATGCATTATCTTTTCATTTCTTATCGGATTTGTGATCAAATGGGTTTCCCTTTTGTTCGTTAAAAGGTCCGATTAGTAGCCGGTCCTTTACCGATACCGTTGCCACGGGAATACGAGGGTCTAATGCAGTTGGAAACTTCAACGAGAGGCTCGATTGTTCTCGGTTGCATAGTTCCCGAACGACCTGTACACAATCCGGAGATGCTAGAGCTCGTTGTTTCTGGTAACGGTGCACCGAGGGTCAGACGAGCGCGGCTCGGTTATCCATCGGAGGCGAGATTACTAACGTCACCGAAGATGCAGCGGTTATTGTCAGCTTGCAGGTAAAATTCTTGGCGCATCGGCTTATTTTTATATCGACAATATTACCGATCGATATAAATATCGATATTACCGATATTATCAATTTATATACAAAATATCCTTTATCGTACGTCGATAATGCAAAATATTTACGTTGAGATCGAAAGTTCTTAAAATTTCACCGCTAATATTTTCCTAAAATTATATTTGTCGAAAAAATTGGTTTGTTTCGAGCAAAAAAAAATTTTCTATCACAATCTTTATTTTTTGCGACACTGTATTATTATTTTTTAATTTTTTCAATTACAGTCGAGCTGTTGGCGATCGAGCAACGGAACCGAGGGTAGCGCCGCACAAGCTTCACGCGAGCGACGATGATTTAAAGGAGATGCATCTCAAGAAAATAAAACCCAAAGCCGAGCCAACGAAGCCGATTCTTCAAAGTCTTCGCGAGGGTATCGAACATCTTAAGAAAACGACGGTTCGCGAACGAAGTCAAACGCGACAAAATTCGTCGAATGGCTTTCTCGATCGCATATCGAAACTCACGCACGGCGGTAGGGACCGAAATCCTGCGAAAAAATCGGCGTCATTCACATTTGCGTCGCGACCGCAGTTGGTCGTCAAGGCGAAGGAAAGATATTCGAGTCTCGAACCCGAAGCTACGTCGCAGAATCACGCGAATCACTCTAAACAACCGGTCCAGAGATCCGTTTCTACCAGTGTTCTTGAAACTCCGACGCAGGTAGAACTTCAACCGAATTATTCGCGGGTTCGCGACAGTCTCGCGCCTCTTCCACCTCCGCCGATCGTCCCGCCGGCTAAAGTCGACGATATTTATGCCGAAATATGCGAAAACAGTTCGACGAAAATTCATGAGTGTCCTGGAAGTCACGTTATAGCGAGGATAAAAATAATTGTCAAAAGCGGCGATTCTTACATCGACGAGGACGACGATAGAAAAAAAGTTAATCATAAATACGCGAGTTCTGTGTTTTGCAATCAACAAATTGACACGAAATACGCGAGTTCGGTTTTTTGCAATCAACAAATTGATTCGAAATACGCGAGTTCGGTGTTTTGCAATCAACAGATGGACACGAAATACGCGAGTTCCGTGTTTTGTAATCAACAAATGGACTCTATTATTAGCACCGAAGACGACGTTATTTACAATACTATCTTTTGATAATTTTTTTTGGTGCCAAGAAGCGAAGTTATGACGAAAAATGGCTTTGTTAATCCTGGAAGACTACATGTGGGTTTCGCACTTTTAGCGAATTTGTCGATCAATCAAAATTAATACATCTTTTTTAATTATCTGAAGTGAAATCGTCATTAATGTATTTTTCAAGTATCTCGTAATAGAATTATTACGCAACGAAGTAAACTAAAACAATATAACATTTACCGGATGTATAAAATTTCGAAACTTAGTACTCCAGATAAATCATTTATCGATATTAATGATCATGAAGAACTTTGGAAGGAGAAAAAAATACAGAATTTTTCTTTTTTCATTTTCGGTAACTCCGTGTCTTAGAGACCCAATGTGTAGTCTTCCAAAATTAACACTTAAGAAATAAAAAATGTTGAAATACAAAAATATTATCCCCAGTTAATCCGTTAATAACTGCGTTTAGATATGCTGCAAAAATACCAGAAAAAATGTTACCTATAGACATCGAGAAGGTATACTGTTTTTGTATTTCGATACATTTTTTTTTGACGCCATCGTCGGAGTGAACCGTACTATATTTTTAGGGGATGTGATCTCGATGTCCCGTATTTGTATCATATAAATTTGTACATTTATTTTGTTTTTAATTCTGTAAATATTCGATTAACTCACGACCCGCTGTCATAGTAGTGTGTAGCATTTTTTTTATAGGAACAGCTCAATACGTATAAGTGTTTTTGGTGCAATGAGCGCACAAATAAAATTGTAAATTTTATATCGAAAAAAAAAAAAATTGCCAGGAATGTTGTGAGAATGGATAATTGTGAAGTAAGGCTGATGGTAAGAAAGAGAGAGAGAGAGAGTCGGATAGAAAATAAAATTTTATTAATTTCTTTAATCGTCGATCCTATTATTTCTTACTGCGTTTAAATTTTCTCTTTTTAATCTGGTGACTCTTTTTAGCGATTGCCGATGATTTACGTTTCTGATTTTTCGGATTATCATTTATTGTTTTCTTCATAAGTTCCACTGCTGTCTGCGTATTTTGACGCAATTGAAGTTCGAGTCTCTCGTCGAGATATTTGCCGGAAAAACCTTTCGGGAACAGTGGTTTGGACATTAGCTTCGCTAGTTGACTACGTTTCGCCTTCAATTGGCGCCTCAATATTGCCGAATCTTTGTCTTCCATCGTCGTCTCCCTAATTTTCGACATCACAATTCATTTAATTTAAATTAATTTGTGTTTTTACGACCAAAATGAATTTTATTATATTCCTAATAACTGTTTACTTACACTTGATCTTCGTCCAAAATGAGATCCATCTCTTCGGCTGCTTTTTTTAACCATCCCTTCTGTACGTTGTCCCTTCGGCATTTCAGCTCGAGTTTGTCGATTTCACGCGCGAGATTTACGCGATCTTTGACGGCAATGAGAAGCCGATCCATTACAGGAAACGTGGGTATATCTTGTGCTGTAAAACTTGAGATATTAGAAGAAAATCAAAGATGTTTGTTGCAATTAAAAGTATCCGCACTAAATCGTTGAACTTACTACGTCCGAGTGTCTTGCAAAGCGTTGTGTAATATTGCATTTCGGTTGGTTCCATCAGTAATACGGTTAAACCTTCTTTTTGAGCTCTGGCTGTTCTTCCGCTTCTATGAACGTAACTCTGAATGGAAAAAAAAGTTTTTGTCAATATAAAGCGAGTTAACGACTAAAATCGAAATTTAATCGGTTTCTTTAACATACTTCTGAAGTTCGAGGAACTTGATAATGGATAACGTGTTCGACGTTAGGGATATCCAAACCCCTCGCAGCAACGTCCGTAGCGATCAAGAGGCCGTTATTGTTCTCTTGAAATCTGTTGAAATAATTTAAAAAATGTGTTGTTAGTCCATAGACGATTATAATTATCGATTTTTTTTCATACCTTTCAAGATTTTTCAGACGCTGACGCTGTATCATACTCGCGTGTAGAGGAAGCGGATTGCAATCGAGTATTCCGAACAGCGTCGCAAGCCTCTTAACACAGCCGATACTATTGCAAAACACCAGAGTACGTCCTTGATGTCGCTTCAAAAAATAGTACAAGTAATAATCCTTGTGATCCATCGTGCAGGCTATACGGCATTCCGTCAAAGTGCCGGCAGTACCTATAAACATGTTAAAGATTTTGAGTAATTAATTTCCATGAAATATAACTCGTTTTCGCCAAATCAAAAAAAAATGTATCACCTACCCGATTGCTTCGTAACATCGACGATCTTTGGATTCTTTATTCTCAACATGTCGATAACTTTTTGGAGCTTCTGTCCCGGCGATAATTTAAAGATTTTACTTCTGCTGTTTTTCTGCTTCTTTCGTTGCAGATAATCGGGTATATCGTGAACCAGCGTAAGCGTAGCGGAGAATACGAATGTTTGACGCTCTTTCATTGCCTCCTCATCGACATTCATTCTCTCCAGTATTTGATGCAATTCTTGAAAATGTCCCTTTTCCAACATTCTATCGGTCTCGTCGATCGCCAAATACCTATACGTGGGAAACAGAATATACTTCGTTCGTAGATTGTACTCGTTATACATATTTTTTTCTCATATACGTCGGTCGAGAGAATTTTGAATACTTACTTTATGGAATCTAATTGACTGAGATGCGGATTTCCCTGATCGATCAGTTCCCATAGACGACCGGGAGTTGCTATCACTATTTCCGGTCCTTTGCTTAATATTCTTTCCTGCTTTACCGCAGCCATTCCACCGACCACCACTGCGATCTGAAACATTTATCGTACAATGAAAAAACTTAACTTTACGAATCAACTGCATTCCCGGCATTTTTTTTTAAATCCTTTTATTAAATTTAATTTAATAAAATTTTAATTTGATAAGTTCAATCAGCAAAAAATATCGTAATTCAACGAGAAATGCAAAAAGTCTGTTTCTTTTAAGGCACAGAAAAAATCAATTCAGAAAATAGTTTCTGTACGCTTAAAATTCCATTGTATCAAAGGCAACATATCTATTCAGCAATTGTATAATTAATTTTTCTTGGCACACACCCTGATATCTGTATATTTAGCCGCATTGCAGAGATGATTCTTTATTTGAATAGCCAGTTCTCTCGTAGGAGTGAGGATGAGAGCATACAGAGGTTTGTCGGAGGTGCCAAGCGCTTCTCCAAACTTAACATTATCTATGACTCTGACGCAGCCGATGCCATTTTCATCCAAATGCGTCTCTTCGCTCAATTCATCGCCGAAGTCTTCATCTTCTTCTTCATCTATAGAACCATCGCTGTCGTCATCTATAAGAAACATGAATTCAAAAAATCAAAAATTTAGTTACAAAAAAAAAAATTCAGTTTGTTTGCAACGTAAGTAATTACCGCTGATATTATCTGAATCTTTCGCTGTCTCGTTTTCATCAGTTACCACCCATCCGCCGGACATTTTTGGTTTTTTACGTTTTTTTGCATCGCTTTTCTTAGTTTTTACTGATGTTTCTGCTTCACGGCGTTTTAGTTCCAAAATTCCAGCGATTATAGGAATACCAAAGGCCAGCGTTTTACCGCTGCCTGTCTCAGCAGCACCAAGGATATCTCTCCGTCCCATTATTGCAGGCGCAAGAGTCAATGCTTGAATTGCAGTAGGCGTCTCGAATTTGTTATCTGCCAATGCTTTTATTACAACTGGCGGTACACCGAGTGAATGCCATGCGTGCATATTGAGGTTAGTTTCGCTTTTTTCACTTTCGTCTTCGCACTTTTCCTTTGTAACGGCCATCGTGACACTTTTATTATTTGCACAGATTTACAATGTTACAAAATATTTGTTTAATTAACACTTCGATACATGTTTTGGAGTTTTCATCGGTTAATACTCAGAGCGCCCGTACCGTCGATGAGATGTTGACACGACTAGTAGCACTGTACGCGTCTTTTTACAACTATCTATTTTGAAATAATCACTTTTTATTAATCACGTAAGTTATTTCTATTGCCTGAAGCATCACATTATAAGACTTAAGATTCTCGATAAAACCGTGTAATCGTCGTTCAATTTTTTTCTACTGTTTGGAAATAAGGATTATCGGAAGTTGACCGACGAGTGTTAGCCACGTGATTCACAACGTGCTTTCCTTTCCCCTCTAAACATGTAAAGTATGCGAGTTTGCGGCGTTCGCGATAATTTTCAGAATCGAACGTTGTTTGAGTGTAACATCGAAAGTACAATCTTATTTAATAAATGTCGTTAGTCTTACAAATGATTATTCCATAATAAATTGAAGCGGTTCTTTGTATAGAGTGCACATGGATTATAAACGATCAAGGTTGCGTTTATTACGCGGTGTGTTTATCGTTCTGGAAGGATGCGACGGTGTCGGAAAATCTACGCAGGCTAAAATGCTGACGAATGCTTTAAGAGTACTTGGCTTTCGAACAGAGTCTCGTCAATTTCCAAGTTAGTATTACGTTTATTTTTTAAAGTAATTTATTGTTGCAAAATGCTATGAATTGTTAATTTTTCCGTATTTTGTCATAGCTTGTGAGAAATAATCCTCCTGCTATTTTTATAGTGTCTAATTATTTAAGCTGCAGTCGAACGAAATACTCAAAATGATTTGTCATTACACTTCACATTACAACATTTTTCATATCATACACATATATATCATACATATCGTACTATCATAATGAAATAAAAATGTAAGGAGCTAATAATTCGGTTCGCTGGACAAAGCTGAAACAGATGATAACAGATGGCATCGTAGGTCGGAATTTCGTGCGGTGGTCGGCGTTGGCTCGCTTGATAAATACTTATTGTTTATTCATTTTTGTTCGTATCCTATGAAGTTGAAAAAAAATTAAGCTTCTTCGCGACATCCTCACAACAGTAGTCGCGGGTTAACTATTGTTAATTTCCAGTTAATAAATAAATGCATTCATTTAATGAATATTGATAATAACAATATATACAATCTATCGTCGCAGATCGCGACACTTCGATAGGTAAAGTGATAAACGAGTATCTCACTTGCAAGAAGGACTTACCCCCCGAAACGGTGCATCTGCTTTTTTCCGCGAATCGTTGGGAATGTATGGACGAGATACGAACAGCTCTGGAAAATGGAACGACAATAGTGATGGATCGGTAAATTATAGATCGCTGAAAAAAAATGAATTTAAAATTATAAAAAACAAATGTTTGTTTTTTAACGCAGATTATAATGTGGAAACGATTTTATTATAGATACGCGGCTTCCGGCGCGGCATACGGCGCTGCAAATACAGGCAAAGACTTAGTTTGGTGCAAAAATCCAGACAAGGGTCTTCCAGCTCCCGACATCGTAGCTTATTTACAAGTAGACGAAAAATCCCGAGAGTCACGTGAGGGTGCCGCCGAACGCTTCGAGCGTAAAGATTTTCAGGAGAAAGTTGCAAAAAATTACCTTAATCTTGTCGATGATACATGGATGATAGTTGAAAATGGGGAAATAGATGCCATTCACATGAAAATATTAGACGCGGCAATGAACGCTTTAGCTTCTATGAGAGATCAACCAATAAAAAAATTGTACGAGTCGTGATCGTCGATCGTACGAAAGTTTCGAAAAATTGATCAAACATTCGTTACTAATTAAATTACTTTACTTACTATTAGAATTCTATCCTTTTCGCATAAAAGTTCAATTTTTTTTTATCATTGTAATATAGTGAATAATGAGTTCCGTGCGAAACGACAGTAGACACTGACGGACTTTGCCTTCTCCGACGCTCTATAGTAGTCGAATGGAGAATCGTATTAATAAAATATAAATGCATTGACGACGCCGAACATACGTGACTTCCGATAAATACGCGTCAAACGAAATGATGGACACAAAACAGAGAAAAAATGGAGTTTCTTATGTCAAATCGATACTGTTAATAGACCTTCGCTAGAATTGTATAGATTTCTGTCACGAAATGAGTCATCCATTTTTTTTGCATTTGTATCAGTGTTACCAAGTAGCGATATGCAACCGGATGGTAAATACTTCTTCCTGCTATGGATTACGACGAATTTTTGCGTACATGCAGACAATTTTGTTTATGAATTTTTTGTGTACAAAGGTGTAACCAGAGTGACGACATTCTCATGCAAAGAAATCGAAAGTAATACCGTTTTTCGCCACAATACTGTATTTTCTTTCATATTTTTTCAATTCTAATTTTATAATGAGTTTTTTTTTTTATTTGAGTGGTTATTTTGCTTCGTCACTCCGTACGCGCGTTTTCTTTATCAATGATCATTGAATTACCGGATTTATTTCATACTATATAATGAATGTATCTATCGATATAATTTCGTATCGCCACATCGGAAATAACGCAATGGCATGAAAAATTCACAGACGATTACCATTTCGTAAAGACAATGAATGAGTTAGAAATTTATGCGGCTGTACATCATCCTGAATTGGAATTGTATGACGTATCAATGAGTCGTATAGTCAAAAAAGACTATAGGACACTCGGATTGTATTTAGATTCACGTTGTCAGAGTCGGAAAACAATCGAAAAAATCATCGCTCAAGTATGTTTAGATTCTATTTATCACTAAACAAAAAATAAAAAATTAGAAACAAATGTTTCAACAATGCAATTTAAATTTAGACGACTCACTATCGACTTTACGATGGCATTCATATTTGGCTGATTTTAACGACGAATTTGGAAGAAACAATACAACTGCTGAATGATACAGCGTACGGCCTGCAAACTGAACTCACTGTGGCTGTGGAGACAAAATTCGGCTACGAACTCTATGATGTTTACAATCCTTGCAAGTTACGTGGCGGTAATTTGCGTATCAATACACTCGGTTTTTGGGACGTAAATGGAGGACTCAATATAACGCTTACGGAGAGTAAATTTCGACGAAGATCCGATTTACAAGGCATGAAACTCAAAGTCGTTACGGTTGTGAGTATTTATATATTAAATGACTTTTTTTTTACCACGGAAGCAGTCTATTGCTGCTTCTTAGATTTGATGATGGCGGTCGGTTCGTTGATTAGGTTAAGTATCAGCCGCCCAATCAAACTATCGAAGAACATCTGGAAGATTATGCAACGAAATCGTTGGATCCGATCAGTAAATACGGCTGGGCAATTGCTCGACAACTTGCGGAGCTTTTCAATTACACGTAATTTTCGTTTTCGTAATATAAGCCACTAAAATGCTTAAAAGAAGGAGATGTGAGACTACAACAGTCTCGTACCTTTTTTATGGTGTTGAAAGTTTTTCGTCACAAGAATACGCAATTTACTTTTTTATCGGAAAAATTTGGAGCTTTGAAAAAAAATTAACTTCGTCTATATTAAGAATCGTATCAGCGTTTGTCTTCGAAAAAAACAAAAAATGTATTCAACATGTTCTCAACAATTAACAGTATGGAGGTAAAAAAAGTCGGTGAGTGGATCATTACGATAAACGATACCGAAGAAGGTATGATGCCAATGTTGGATCGCGGAGAAGTGGACATCGGCGTAAGTCCGTGTTCTGCAACTCTGAGATACGCAGCTAAGCCTTACGGTCGTATGCTGATGCCGGGATATCCGTATCGGTAAATATCAAAATCGGCGATTATTTGCAATTTTTACAATTGCTCCTCGTTGCAGAACATTCTTTATCTTTCGCTCGAATGAAGTAGAGAAATTAAAATGGATGGAATTATTAACGCCTTTTGCCTTTGATTCGTGGTACGCAATATTTCTTACGGGTGTAATCGCGATATTTATCATCACTATGATCCAAATGACGGAGTATGGCGAGGGATGGTTTACGGAAAGCGGACACGCAATTTTCGCAACTATCGGCGCATTGTCCCAACAAGGTAATTCCTCGAGCATTGAGTATAATTCCTTGCATCGAAGTTTAGAATAAAAAATGAATGATTATTTTCAATAATAAACACAGCTATTTTCTGACATTGCAGGCTTAACTTTCGTACCAAACAGAATGTCCGGTCGAATAGCATTTCTGTTTCTTCTTTTTCTCGGTGTGTTACTGTCGAATTATTACGGTGCAAGTGTCGTATCTGCGCGTCTTAATGAGCCTCTCAATAAAATGAACGATTCGCTGTATTCACTCGCAAAGAGCCATATGACGTTGACTTCCGAACCATATCGTAATGTCGACGATAATCTGGCGGTATGTCAATTATCGCAAAAAAAGGAAAATGGTTTCGTTGCAATAATGAATTTCAATAATGAGACTTTGACTGTAGTTTCGGGCGACTTACGATTGGGAAGTTCGGTATTTCAACGAAAAAGTGTGGACAAAATTAGGGTTGTCGAGATACGAATTGCCGGAAGAGGGCCTTCGAAAAATCGGAACCGGTAAACATGCTTATCACACTTCGGCCGAAGTTGCCTATCCTTACGTCGATTCCCATTGGGACGACGAGGCGATATGCAGCATGACGGAGGTTCATGTTATCGATCCGAGAGTCCTGAGCTTTTGGGAAAAAGTCGACAGCCCATTTACCGAACTCGCGAAAATCGGGTAAAATAATATTGAAAGACGCGGAAACGGTTCAAACGACAACTCTCGTTTGCTCGTTCTATTAGATCGTTCCATTTTGATTAAAGTTTAACAAAAGTTTCGTTACTTTTCCAGACTAATTAAAACAGCGAATACCGGATTGCGATCTCGAACGATTAAACGTTGGAAACCTAAAACCCCATATTGTTCTCCGGATGCGCGATCTTTGGAAAGCATAACAATCAACGATATCGCACCGGCTGTAATGATGATAGGAATAGCTGTTGTAATTTCGCTTATGTTATGTTACGGTGAAATTGTCTTATTCAGGTTGCAATCAGAAGATTCAAAAAGGCCGATGAAAGAAAAAAAATTGCGGGTCGTCGGAAAGAAGACGTTGCAAAGGGTTGCGAACAATAATTAATCGTTGATCATCGGTGATATGCAAATATATAACGATATTGTGGATGATTACCGCCATTTTTTTTTTATGTAACGGCACTAAACCACTTACCATAAGACATTACATTCGTGTGTAGTGGTGAATCGATTTTTACTCAATCGCACCTTCCGTATTATCGAACGATCAGTATTTTGAATAAAGTATAACTATCCGGACGATGTCGGACTTAATTGATGTCGAGAACTTGTCGTAAGCAAAGTGATGGAAACACGTAGAAATCGTAATATTTCGACGGATTGTCAGTCGTGATTTCGCAATAAACGATTTTCACGTTAATAACGACCTTTATGTATCGACATATGACACGGAATCCCTGGGATCCGATGTATCCCTGGTATTGTTATTTTCACAGTAAACGTCGCAGCGACATGCAACCGTCGATCAAATATTTCTTTATTTTGTGGATTGCGAAAAAAATCCAAGCGGATGATTTGATTTACGAATATTTCGTGAAATACAAACTCGTTACCAGAATCACGAAATTTTCGTGCGGGGAAACGGACAGTAATGCATTTTTCTACCAATCAACTTATGAGTAAAAAAAAATAGCAAAGTGTAAAAAAAAAGAACGCGATACATTTTGCAGATGACTATAATTTCGTAAAGGGAATGAGTGACTTAGGAATTTACGCGACTGTGCACCATCCACATTTGGATTTTTACAACGTATCAACGTTTCGGATAACGAAAAAAGACTACAGGACATACGGCTTGTTTCTCGACGCGCGCTGCCAGTCTCGCGAAGTAATTGAAAAAATTATCGCTCAAGTAAGTGTACGATAGAAATTTGTTAATTTTGCTCCATCAATTGATTTTGGTGTCGAATCCATTTTTTTTTTAAATCAGGCGACGGAATACCGTCTTTACGAAGGCATCCAAAATTGGCTCATTGTAACTTCGAGTTTAAACGAAATGATCCAACTGCTGGACGATAGCGCTTACAGTCTGCAGACTGAACTCACTGTTGCCGTGGAGAAGAAAAACGGCTACAATTTGTACGATATTTACAATCCTTGCAAAATTCGCGGTGGAAATTTCAACCTTACGACACTTGGTTCGTGGGATTCGAGTAATGGCTTTAACGTAACGTTGACACAGCATAAATTTACGCGAAGATCGAATCTTATGGGTATCAAACTTAAAGTCGCCTCAGTTGTGAGTGTCTAAGAATCCGCGTCGACGATAAAGAGGCGCTTCACGAAAGCCTCTCAACAAAAATAATCGTTTCTCAATTCAGGTAAAGTATCGAACGACTCATTCGACGATCGAGGAGTATTTGGAGGACTTTTCAACAAGATCGTTAGACCCAATCAGCAAATACGGTTGGGCAACTGCTACTCAAATTGCGGAACTCTTCAATTACACGTAAAAAGAGTTTCCGATCGTACATATCTTTGTATCAACGTTCAAAAGAGTAATCGCGCTATTGTAGACGTTAATTGTACCTGCAGCATGGAAGTATATCCTTTTCCTGAAGTGTTCGAAGTGGTTAATGGTACCGACGACGGAATGATGGCGATGTTGGATCGCGGAGAAGTCGATATTGGAACCACACCGTCTTCGGTAACTTTGCAATTTGCAGCGAAACCTTATGCTCGCATGTTGGTACCCGGATATCCATATCGGTAAACGTGATTCAAGTTGTTATCTTAACATTAAGATATTGTGTTCAATTTATAGAAAACGTACGGACGGACGGTGACATAAAGTTGCACTTTACGCATGCAGTGGCATAAAGATATTTAACATTACAGGTCATTTTTCATTTTCCGTTCTATGAATTCTGGAGTATTAAAATGGTTGGAACTCGTGACGCCTTTCGCTCTTAACGCGTGGTCGGCAACTGTTCTCACAGCAATACTCGCTGTTTTTATAATCACTACGATCCAAATAACCGAATATGGCGAAGGATGGATTCCGGAAATAGGTCACGCAATATTCGCTCTGCTCGGGGCATTGACCGGACAAGGTATACACAGCTTTCTAAGTCTCGGGAGACTGATTGGTCCGATAAGAAATCGTTTTTTTAGGTTTCTTAAAAAATTCCAGGGCTGACTTTCGTGCCGAATAGACTCGCTGGGCGCATTGCATTTCTATTTCTATTGTTTCTCGGTGTTTTGCAGTCGAATTATTACAGCGCAAGTGTCGTTTCGTCACTTCTTAACGGGTCTCAGAACAAAATGAACGATTCTCTCTATTCACTTGCAAAAAGTCGAATGACTATGACTTCCGAGCCCTCTGGGTACATCGACGATTATCTGGAGGTAAATTTTTGCCTCTGATAATTTATCTCCATTGACAAATTTTTTTTTTTTTGTAATATTATTAATTATTTTTTTACGACATGTAATCTTCCAGTTTAAGTCGAATTTCGATTGGGAATATCATTATTTCTACGAAAAAGTGTGGAGTAAATTATCATCGTCAAAATATGTTCCGCCTGAAGAGGGTTTGTTAAAAGTTAGTCAGGGTGGATACGCTTACCACACGTCGGCCGAAGTCGCTTATCCTTATATCGAGGCAAATTGGAACGACGAAGCTATCTGCGAAATGACGGAAGTCCACGTAATAGAACCGAGAATCTTGTGTTTTTGGGAACGAGTTGACAACCCTTTCACGGAAATAATAAAAATTGGGTATCGCAATGCTTACATTCACATGGCGGAATAAACTTTTAAATGCCTAATGAATACAGTACTCTATTAATCAATGGCTGAAGCCACGTATATTTTATTGTCGAAAGACGTATGGTCATCGTTGATCATTGTAGACGGAGAGACGGAATTACTGGAAATGATGACTATGTCATCTGGTAAAATTCGACGGTGGCGCCACCTATGAAGAAAATACTCGACATTATGATAATTTTTACCATATTTCTGGGGATTTTTACCATATTTTATAGTAAAAATCCGGATAGTTCTCGTAGGTTCTAACAGGTGGCGTCATGACTCCGCACTCAAAACAATTTACGATATTTCTTTTACTAGATATATGGTAAATTGTTTTAGAATCTTCTCTCTCTGTATATATTGTCGTATTATTTTATATTAGCGGATCCAATCGGTTTTTAAACGAATTAAAGTATTAATGCACATTCATTGGCTGTTCCGAGTAATTTATTGAATGATCGGACGATCTATGGACAAAAAGATCGTCGATTTTATTTTTGTTTTATTTTCTTATTTCTCTTTTTTTTTTAGACTTCTCAAGACAACAAATGTTGGATTACGATCGCGAACGATCAAACGGTGGAAGCCGAGAACGCCTTACTGTTCGGGAGAAATACCATTTTTGTCGAGTATAACATTTAACGATATCGCATTGGCCGTAATAGTGGTATGTCTCGGCGCTATTATATCAATATTTATGTGTTATGCCGAAATTATAATGTTCAGATTGCAACCGGTCACTTCGGATGCCCCGAAGAAACGGAAAAAAATACGTGCCGTCGGAAAAAAGACGTTGCAGCGACAATGATTTTATTGCATTATCGACATGTTACGGCTTATAAATTGATATTCGTTGATCATAAAACTCTTTTACCATACGTCTGAGAGACTTAGATAAAAAGGTTTTAGACATTTAGTGAATTACCTTGTAGACAAATAAACGATTGAAAAACGTACTGTTTCTATGAATTACCTGATTTTCCTGAACGAAGAAATTATTATTGCAACTGTTCTTCCTTTTCCTCCTCATCAATTGTTCCACAGCATTATTCGGAAGCGTCGACTGATCCGGAAATAGATTCCGAAAACCTGCATAAGACGGATGCGCGTATCGCTGTTTACCCGAAGATTCCTATCTTTATGTCGAGATGCCTTGAAGTGACGATGCTATCTGTGATATTATAGAGATTCTCGTTGTCACACCGAGAATTTTGGCTTTTTACGAAACAGTCAACAGTCCCTCTTCAACGAAATTATGCAAATTTTGTATAGCGTAAATTTTCATGTGGGGGTTATCGTAGATATAAAAACGAAATGCGACCAGTTGCAGAGTCGAAAATGTACAACGTAAGCAGCAATTCGTTGGAAAATGAATGTAACGACGAGCATAGACTTTTTTTTTCTTGCGTTGCTATACCGATCTGCATGATTAATGAATTGATATTTATAAATCATGAAGGTAAAAATAAATCGTAGGTAACGCGTGTGAAAGTATCGCAACGCGGTGCGAAGTTAAATGCTTGTAACAGATTTCTAAAAAAATACTACGATTTTTATTTATCAATAACATTACCTGATTCACTCTCGATGATTATAATCTGTATAGTGTCCTCTTTTTGTGCATCAAATGTCCACTTTGTACGTAAGGATTTACTACTTCTAAGAACTGATATACTGCAATATTAAATGAACTCTATTTTGCTAATATGCCGGCAATAAGATTCCTGAATAAAACAGAAGTTCGACGATAATATTGATACTTAATATAAGTTAAAATATTAATATAAGACATTAAATTTGCATGAATGGAAATTTACTGTTACACGCGACGACTACAGACGTTAAACTGCAACTGTGTACTATATGGGATAAATGTCATGTTTAGTGAGAAAAAAATGGCACAACATTTCGGTACTCGTCAGAGTGCATAAACCGATATGCATTCGTTTGTGAAATATTTTTTTCTAATCGGAATCACTTCGAATAGTCTCGTTGACGCGAATGATTTCGTTTACGAATATTTCCTCTCGAAAAGTGTATCACGAGTGACGAAATTTTCGTGTGAACAATCAGAAAGTAATAACTTTTATTATCAGAAAATAATAAAAAATAATCGCAATTATTTCAACGATCTTTTTTGGTTGCAGACGATTTTCGTTTCGTTAAACAAATGAATGACTTGGGGATTTCTGTGGCTGTTACGCATCCAATTACGAAATTTTACAATATATCGAACCACATTTTGAAAAAAGACAATTGGGCATTTGGATTGTTTTTGGATACTCGCTGCCAACCGCGAGAAGTAAACGAGAACATTATTGCGCAAGTACGTTCGGAATATAGCAGTCTGTGGTGAATTACATTGGCTTTGCTTTAGTATAAAATTCATGCAAACTTTAGACAACTAAATATCGACTGTACGAGGATATCCATCTTTGGCTTATTCTGACCTCAAATTTGGAAGAAATAATGCAGCTGCTCAATGATACAGCATACAGTATAATGACTGATCTGGCGATTGGCGTAGAGACTGATACCGGTTACCATCTTTACGACGTTTACAATCCCTGTAAGACACGCGGTGGAACTTTAAATGTCACGAGACTCGGTTTTTGGAATTCAAGTACCGGTCTCAAAATTACGCTTACTGAATCCAAAATTGTGCGGAGGTCCAATTTTTTCGGGATGAAAGTCAAAGTCGCTTCCGTCGTAAGTATTAAATCAGAAACTTTAATACGTCAGAAAAAGCTATGATTTTTATGTCATAATGAGATGTAACGTCGTGTCTGTGATTATGCAAATGAGGATAATCGATGTTTCTTCAATCTTTAGATTAAATATAAGCCGCCCGAGGTGACAATCGAAGACCATTTACAGGACTATAAAACGAAATGGAAAGATCCCATTAGCAAATACGGTTACAGTATTCTTCGGGCGATAGCAGATCTTTACAATTTCACGTAATTCATTTTTTTAACGCATATTTGTAGGGTCTTTCTACCAATTTAGTTTGCGACTTGTGTTTTTAATATGAATTTAATAAAAAATAGAGATTTTTTAATCTAAATTTCAATTAAGTAAAATAAAAAAAAAATTCGCGTTGCCGTTCGAGAAACCGACGGTGATACTCAGAAATAAAAATTCTGAAGTATGCGTACGCTTCCTATAGAAAAATGAGGTAATTGTACGGTTAATGCAATCAACAGCATGGAGTTCCAAGGCGCCGATGAATGGATCGCAACGATCAACGGTACCTACCAAGGAATGTTGCCTTTGGTGTATCATGGAGAAGCGGACATTACAGGAACTCCAATTTCGGTAATTTCGATGTATGTGGAAAATCCTGGACTTCGTCTATTAATGCCCGGATGTTCACTTCGGTAAATACAATTTAAAGTATTTTTAAAAAAATGTAAAAACATCGCTGTATAAAAATATATCGATATATTGAATTTACCGTTTATTCAATAAAAAATGCAATAAAGAATCGGTCAGTTTTGTCAAAGGTGTTGATTAATTTTTTCGTAAGACCGCTATAAGAAAACTCATCAATAACGAATTATCCGTTTCTTCATTACAGCACTTTTTTTATCTTACGTTCTCGCGAAGAAAAATTGAAATGGACAGAACTATTGACTCCTTTTTCCATCGATTCATGGTACGCATCGATCGTCACCGGAATACTCTCCATTTTGATCATAACTACGATTCAAATGACTGAGTATAAACAAAGTTGGATTCAGGAAAGCGGTCATGCAATTTTTGTAACGCTCGGCGCAATTTTGCAACAAGGTAAAAAAATCTTTCGATGTTCGATATATTTTACGTGAATTGGGAATAAAACCGATTTATTTTTTTCGGGTTATATCAACATTTCAGGTTTAACCTTCGTGCCGAATCGACTGGCTGGTCGCGTTGCATCTCTGTTTCTATTGTTTCTTGGCGTATTATTATCAAATTATTACAGCGCGAGTGTCGTCTCTGTACGTATCAGTCAGCCAATCGAAAAAATGAATGATTCTCTGTATTCACTTGCGAAAAGTCATATGAATGTGTCTTCGGAGGCTTTTCGAAACGTCGATTGGTTCATAAATGTAATTAATTAATAATTACGACATCATAAAAATAATAATTCCCGCTGTTACGTTGATGATATTTTCTCGTAGATTCGAAGCAAAATCGAATGGGAAGTTCGTTATTTCAAAGAGAATGTTTGGGACAAGTTGTCATCGTCGAAATTCGTCGATCCGGAAATAGCTCTCGCGAAAGTCGAGAAAGGTGGATACGCGTATCACAGTACACCCGAAGTTGCCTATCACTATGTCGAATCACATTGGGACGACGATGCTATCTGTGAACTTACTGAGATTCACGTCATCACGCCAAGAATCGTTTCTTTTTTTGGATGGGTTAATAGTCCGTTTAACGAAATTATGAAAATCGGGTATAGCGATCTCTACTGTGTGCAGATTTCTTAGATTTTTTTTTATCTTAAAAATGAACGTTCATTGAACTTTTAGATTCATCAAAACGCAAAATGTGGGCTTACGTATGCGAAATATTCAACGATATAAGGCTAAGACGCCGTTTTGCTCGGAAAATGCGCGATCTGGACAGAGCGTAACATTCTTCGAAATTGCTCCAGCGATAATGATGGTTACAATTGGCATTGTATTGTCTTTTATGATATTATTAGTAGAGATTATTGTATTCAAATTAGATTTCATCAGTCATACAATCAGACGGAAGAGTCAACAAAAGAAGCAACGAGTGTTGCGAATTTAGAACTTCTTCGATCTTTTACGTCGACCCGTTAAACGAGTAACGAATTATTTTAATTAGTATTTGTAGATCATAACAGTTCCGTTGCGTATTAAATCATTTAGTACCGCGTTGCAAAAAAAATAAAGACTCCGGAACTATTTTTATTACCTATGATTTTCTATGATTTTATTAATGGCATTATCTGTTCCGTTTTTTGCCCTTTTTTCTCGTGTATAAAGTACTCTTCACCTCAGATAAACATTCTATCCATACGATACAGTAGACAATTCCTTCTACAAACTGATGTAATGCAAAATTTAATAGCGTCGACTTTGCTGTTACATCGAACGAAAGATATCTGAATAAAACAGAAGGTCACTCGTCATCTCGACGCTCGATATAACCCACAAATGACTCAGAGACATTATATTTGCATGAACCCAAATTTGCTATGTCACGCAACGGACAGTCACAGCTACAAACAAAAAGCTTTCATGTATGTATGGAGCAAAAGTTCTGTCGTCGAGAAAATGCGACAGAACATTACATTGCAGCATTACAAAGAGTACAGGATGCGGTATGCATTCGTTTGTGAATTATTTTTTCCTATTATGGATCATCTCGAATAATCGCGTCTGCGCAAATGACTTTGTCTATGAATATTTTCGTTACAAAAATATATCACGGGTAACGATATTCTCTTGTGACCAAATAGAGGGTAATTTTCTTGTGGAAATTGTTAATAAAAAAAAAAAATATCGTGTTAATCCGAATAATTGTTATTGTTTTCAGACGATTTTCGCGTAGTTAAAAAAATGAACGAGTTAGGAATTTCCGTATCTGTTACCCATCCAAACACAGAATTTTACAACGTATCGAATCAAATTTTAAGAAAAGACAATTGGTCTTTTGGATTGCTTTTGGATACTCGATGTCAGACTCGGGAGGTAAACCAGAAAATTATCGCGCAGGTACGTCTGGAATATTGTAGCTAATAGTCAATGACTTTAACTACAAAAACAAAAAATGGTTCAAAATTTAGACATCGGAATATCGATTCTACGAGATTATTCACGTTTGGCTAATTCTCGGATCGGATTTGGAAACAACGATAAAGCTGCTCAACGATACAGCGTACAGTATAACGACTGATCTCGCGATTGGCATAAAGACAGAAATCGGCTACGATCTGTACGACGTGTATAATCCTTGTAAAATAAACGGTGGAATTTTAAATATCACGGTACTCGGATTTTGGAATTTGGATATCGGCTTGAAGATTACGCTCGGTGAATCCAAAATTGCCCGAAGGACTAATTTATTCGGGATGAAAATCAGAGTCTCTTCGATCGTGAGTACGAAATCAGGCAGTTCGGTGATTCACCGAAAACTGAAAGTTCCATGTCAATGTTAGGAATAAAGGTACAATTTGGATTATACACATTCATATACATAACCGCAGCGTCTTTAATCCTTAGGTAAAATATAAACCCGCAGAGATGACAATGGAAAACTATTTGCAGGATTATACGAGTAAATCGAAAGATCCTATGAGCAAATACGGTTATAGCATTCTTCGGGCGATTGCTGATATTTACAACTTCACGTAATTCCCATCTTTTGCACGCGTATTTTCATTTGTTTTATGACCGAAAGAATTAATAACATATGTATATATCAGTATTTAAACAATCGGAAGAAATTATCAAGAATTCTATTCCCGCCTCATTTACATGCGCTGTAAGATCAAAGTATTGGGTAATTATGATGTGAATAATATAAACAGTATGGAGATGCAAAAAGCAGAACAATGGATCGAATTGATCAACGGTACTGAACAAGGAATGATGCCGATGGTATTTAGAGCGGAAGCGGACATAACAGGTACTCCGGCTTCTGCCGTTTTGTCGTATGCAGGACATCCCGGACTTCGTCTATTAATGCCCGCGTGTCCATTTCGGTAACTAAAATCTGAAGATTTTTTTTTTCGCGGCATAAAACCACTTAGAAAAATCCATCGACATAAGAATTGGTTCTTCATTACAGAACGTTTTTTATCTTGCGTTCCAATAACGAAAAACTAAAATGGACGGAACTGTTGACTCCTTTTGCTACTGATTCGTGGTACGCATCTGTTGCGATAGGAATACTTTCTATTATAATCATAACTACGATCCAAATGACGGAATTCGGTGAAAATTGGTTTGTGGAAACGGGTCATGCGAGTTTCGCTGTGCTAAGTGCGATCTGCCAGCAAGGTATGCATCTTACGATGTTTCCATGCATTTTTTCAGAATTTTGAACGAAACAGAGAATTTTTTCAGTTGTCATCACATCAATACAGCGATCTAAAAATTTTAGGCTTAACCTTCGTACCAAGTCGACTGGCTGGTCGTATGGCATTTCTGTTCCTTTTGTTTCTCGGGGTATTACTGTCAAATTATTACAGTGCAAGTGTCGTATCTGTACGTATCAGTCAGCCTCCCGAGAGAATGAACGATTCGCTTTATTCACTTGCGAAAAGTAATGTGACTGTTGCGTCGGAAGCCTTTCGATATGTAGACTTTTTTATAAACGTAAATTTACGACATCTAATATCTGCAGATAGCATTCTTGTTGTTATATACATTAACTGCTAACTATTGTTTTCAGACACGAAGCTTAATTGAATGGGAAGTTCGTTATTTCAAAGACAATGTTTGGGACAAATTGTCATCTTCGAAATTTGTTGATCCGGAAATAGGTCTCGCAAAAGCCGCACAAGGCGGATACGCGTATCACAGTAGTCCTGAAGTTGCATATGGTTACGTCGAATCCCATTGGGATGATAACGCCATCTGCGACATTACCGAGGTGCACGTAATCACACCGAGAATCCTTGCTTTTTACGGAACGGCTAATAGCCCATTCAACGAAATCATGAAAATAGGGTACAATATGCTCTCCGATATGTTGCGTGCAAATTTGGGAAACTTTTTTTTCCCCGTTATAGTATACGAAGAATCATCATTCGATTTTTAGACTTATCAAAACACAAAACATGGGGTTACGTATGCGAAATATTGAACGATGGAAAGCGCGGACGCCGTACTGTTCTCCGGATGCGCGTTCTGTGCAGAGCGTCACATTCTTGGAAATTGCACCCGCAGTAATGATGATTTTGCTTGGTATTATGATGGCTTTTGTCATCTTTATCGTCGAGATTATCACATACAAATTACATTCTACCAGATGTCAAGTGATGAATTTAAAAAAGATGATGCACATCGTACAAAAATGGATGTAACGACGAGTTTAGAAAGACGATTGTCTTCTCGATTTCTTGTACGCAACCTGTTAAATAACTTATGAACTTATATTTATAAATCATAAAAATATTACCACGTGTGAAAAGATTTTCTTGCTTTGTGTAACAAATAAAAGCTTCTGTACGCTTCTTTAGAACATATTACTAAAACTTTACTTTTTTAACTATCGTTTCTACAACATCCCTATGATTTTTAAACCGTAAATGATATCCCTAAAGAAGACTGTCATGTCACTCCGATGTCACTTCCGGTTCAAAAAGTCAGTTTTCATCGGAAGTAACATCGCAATGGAAATGACTACAATCTCACAATTATTCAAAAAAATGTTTCTATTATCGTTATGACGTCACTTGCGGTGAAAAACTACCATTTTCCAACCAAAAGTGACACCACAAAAAAATTACTAGACCTTCGGGATTTTCCCAAAAAAAAAGTGCTATGTTCTGGATGACGTCGATACCGATGAAAATTCGACGTTCTTAATTGGAAGTGATACGTACAGACATTAGTATTTCTTTTGTAATTCCACTTCCGGTTTAATGGTCTCTTTTCTAAAGATCAATTTTCCAAAACAAAGTTTTACTTTTCTCAGTGACGTTACTTCCGGTGAAAAAGTAATGTTTTCGAATAGAAAATGACATCAGGTAAAATTTTGTATGCGCGTGTGAAATTTAAAAAATCTTTTTTTCCTGTAAGATTGATCGTAAAAATAAAGTTTTTCGATCATTTTGCCAATTATTGAATTATTTTTTGGATAATTCTGATGCGTTTCCATTCTTTGACATTAACCGAAACATCTATTGTTAGAGTCCGAAACTCTGTCAATGCTCGATTATCGAGCGGAGCATATATTGTGACTAAAATAAAAGTGTACTGACAACTAGAAATGGCGAACATCGGTGACACAATAAATGTACCATAATATGATACAAAGCATAAGACATTAAAATTGCATGGACCAAAGTACCCGAATACACGCGATGGTAAGTCTACGTTGCTACATTCATATATGGACCTTTAGTCAACGATAAGTGGGACAAATTTTTTACATTCTCTATTATAAAAGTTGCAATATGCATTCATTTGTAAAATATATCTTTCCATTTTTAATGGCGATAAATATTCACACAGAGGCGAATAATTTGGCTTATGAATATTTTCCCTATAAAAGTGTATCGCGTGTTACGATATTCTCGTGTGAACAAACAGAAAGTAATCAAATTTCGTGTGAAAATTCGTTATTATTAAAAAAAGAATCGTGTTAATTAGAACGAATTAATGAAACTTCGCAGATGATTTTCGTTTCGTTAAAAAAATGAACGAGTTAGGAATTTTCGCGTCTGTCACCCATCCGTATTTCGAATTGTATAACGTATCGAATGAAATTTTGAGGAAAGATAATTGGCCGTTCGGATTATTTTTGGATACCGGTTGCCAGACGCGTGAAGTCAACGAGAGAATTATCGCTCAAGTAAGTTTAACATATAATCGTTTACGATACATTTTTAATTATCCATTTGTATTCGTAAATATAATTATTGCCAAATTCAGACAACCAAATATCGACTCTACGAAGGTATCCATGTTTGGCTGATTCTCGGCTCGAGTCTCGAAGAACTGACGCATCTATTGAACGATACAGCGTACAGTCTCGCTACCGATCTCGCGATCGGCGTGAAGACTCAAATCGGATACGATCTGTACGACGTTTATAACCCGTGCAAAATACGCGGCGGAACTTTAAACGTCACGACACTTGGTTTTTGGGATCGAAAAAAGGGCTTAAATATAACTCTCACACAACCAAAATTTATACGAAGATACAATTTGCATGGAATGAAAATCAAAGTCATTTCGATTGTGAGTATCGAATAATCGAATAAATCGAACAATCTGATCGTAAAACTTGAGAGTACCTTACGATCGCTGCTATTTCTCATTTATAAGGTGAAGTATCAACCACCTGGAGTAACAATTGAAGATTATTTGCAAGATTATTCTGCAAAATCGAAAGATCCAGTCAGCAAATATGGTTACGGAATTCTTCGCACAGTTGCAGATCTTTTCAATTTCACGTAATTAACGTTTAATAAATGATTTAAATCAATTTAAAAAGTACTTAAGTAAGTTAATTTCGAAAATTAACTGTACTAATAAATCGATATCTACAGTATGGAGATACAAACAGCTGGCGAATGGATCGCAACGATCAATGGTACCGAAGAGGGAATGATGCCAATGTTATTTAAAGCGGAAGCGGACATTGGCGGTACTCCGGCTTCGGCAATTTTACGATATGCAAAAAAACCACACGCGCGGCTTCTAATGCCCGCATGTCCATTTCGGTGACTACCATTCGAAATATTAAAAAAAAAAATGTACTGCCAAATAGCGTTAAATCTCCTCGAGTTAATATCCATCGCCGCGTTATTGCAGAACGTTTTTCGTTTTGCGCTCAAATGAGCAAAACTTCAAGTGGACTGAACTCTTGACGCCGTTTGCTATCGACGCGTGGTGCGCAACATTTCTCACGGGTTTACTTTCTATAATGACTATCACTACCATCCAAATGACCGAATATGGCGAGGGATGGTTTCCGGAAATGGGTCACGCGATTTTCGCTGTACTCGGCGCAACGTGCCAACAAGGTATTCCTTCGTGAATATAAAAATTGACATCGTGAATTCCTTTTTAATTTTTTTTTACGTAGATTAGCTGTAGCTGTATCCACTTTTAAAAATGCGGCATCAATTATCGATAATCGAACGATTGTTGCAAAACTATTTAAATGTTTCAGGTTTAACCTTCGTACCTAATAGATTGGCCGGTCGGATTGCATTTCTGTTTCTATTGTTCCTCGGCGTATTACTGTCTAATTATTACAGTGCGAGCGTTGTGTCAGTACGGCTCAGTCAGCCTCCCGATAAAATGAATGATTCTCTGTATTCACTCGCGAAAAGTCATATGGGTGTGGCGTCGGAAGCTTTCCGAAACGTCGACGATTTTTTGGAAGTAAATTGCCGCTCAATATTTTCGATACATTTCATATTATTATTATTTCTTTTGTTTAGTTATCAAAGTTTTATTGTAGGCGCGCAGTTTAAACGAATGGGAAGTTCATTATTTCAAAGAGAACGTATGGGACAAATTGTCATCGTCGAGATACGTCGATCCGGAAATAGGTCTCGCAAAAGTTGCAAAAGGCGGATTCGCGTATCACAGCACTCCGGAAGTTGCTTACCATTACATTGATTCACATTGGGATGATCGAGCGATCTGTGATATTACGGAGATTCACGTTGTCACGCCAAGGATTTTGGGCTTTTGGGAACGGATCGACAGTCCCTTTAATGAAATCATGAAAATTGGGTTTGTGCCGAATATTTTTTATAATGCAACACTTTTTCTTTATGAGTGTAAAAAAATTTAATATCGGAGCGTAAAAAAGATTTATCAAAAAGCTTCGAAGATTTTTTGGGAAATTGCAGTTATCCCCGAAACTGAGGCCCTAAAAAATTTATTTTGTATACGCATATTAACTTCGTAAGAGAGCGCCGATGCCTTCTTTACGGATTTCCGAAGTTTCGACGTTTATTTTTTTTTAGACTTATCAAAACATCGAATGTTGGGGTACGTATGCGAACCGTTAAGAAATGGAAGCCAAAAACACCGTACTGTTCACCGGATGCGCGATCTTTGCAGAGTATAGCATTCTTCGATGTCGCAGCGGCTGTAATACTTATTTTAACTGGTGTAATCATTGCCGCTGGTATATGTTATTTAGAAATTCTTATTTTTAAAATGTTTCCGGTCACATCGGACGCACCGATTCAACAAAAGAAACAGCGTATCGTTGGAAAAAAAACGTTGCAAAGAAAATAGGAAAGAAATGACTTTTCGCATAATTGCAATATCGACGAATTTGCTGAGTAATGATTAGATATTCGTAATTCGTAAAAGTTTGATTTGACACGTGTGGCAGAATGACGAAAAAACAGAATTTCGTGCGCGAGCAGAATTCCTCATATACCACGTGCTGAATAAACCATAAATCACAAAATCACGCAATAGGCGAATAAATGTTATAAAATAGTGTATTATCGGACTATTAAATGAGTTCCCTGATCTCACTGATCGACGTCATTATCTCAGTTTTATTGTGACTGCCGATTGCCCGACGGGTCAACCGTCATGGCTATTAGATTCGCCAGCAATCTATAATCGTCAACATTTTTTTTATCTGAACGAAAATTTTTAACATTTTTCTACGTATCCATCAACTCATTTAGGTTATTTGATTAAAATAAAATTTCGAAGTATAAATCTCATATAACTAATAACCAATTCGATTTTTTGCTTTTTGTTAATATAAATTAAAGCAAAAACATTTTTTTTTTTTCGAAAAATATCACTTTAATGAAAAGTCAAAGACGAAAAAAGTGTTGAAGATAAATGTACCACGCTGACAAAATAATAATAATTACGCGAACTTGTTACGCGCTGACATCGTGGCTTCAGCGCGAGTGTCACTATCACGAATTAATTAGCTTCTCGCTGACGCCCCGCCTTATCAAATATCAAAGACGAGAAATTGCGGGATGAATGAAGCTTCACCACTAAGCCGGCTGCAGTAGTAATCCAGTGCAACTGCGAACGGGTGCGGACAGTGCGAGAAGATATGTCGAAAATTGGATTTTACCTTCTCTTCGGAGCGATCAATCTATCGTCCATCGGGGGTAAAAATCAGTTATCCTTGTAGTCGAGAAGAAATCGATTTTTCACGTTGACAAATTGTTTTTTTTTTATCTCGCGCGTGAAATAAAAAAAAAAACGTGATTACAGTCCGACCACTAAGCGATTTTACGATATTTTAGCGAATCCGTATCCACAAAACACCCTTTACAATGACGTGGAATCAACGGTGAAGGCGGAAGTGAAAGTTGTTCGTGAACCGGCGTCGTTTAACTTGTACACCAGGTAATTAAAACAAAACGAAAAAAAAAAAACCAAAACGAATAGATGAGTTAAAAGAACAATTGTTTCGCGCATCTCTGCGCAATAACATTGAAGTTATAAATGCATCAATATTTAACGATTTGTGCAATCATCCCGAAGCGGTATTCTATTTCGAGCGCTGACTCTCGAAGCCGACAAACGACGCGTGAATATCTCAGAGACGCCTCGTTCCTCAATGAATGATAACAGAAAAAAAGTAAAACTAGATTATTATAGGCGCCATCGCGTGGTACGCGCATCACAAGGAATATCATCGTTGCTCTACGAGAACACGAAAGAATATTCGAGAGAGCAAAGTTTTCTCTTTGACTCAACGTTCACTATCGTCGTATGAGAATTTCGTAATACGAAATCGCTACAAAAAAAAAAGATCGCAAACTCTATCACTATTTTTCATTTCTACTATTTTCACAATTTTTTACTCCTACATAAAAATTCGAGACTTCGAAAAAAAAAAAAATTTAATAAAAGAAAAATTTTATTAAATTTTTCAGAGAGAATCCATTCGGCGAGGAACCGCTCGTCCTGAATAATACCGAAATTCTTTATGCGTCGCATTTCAACGAGAGTAGACCGACGAAATTTATCGTTCACGGATTCAGCGATACCGGAAACGAGGCTTGGATTCGGGGACTGATAGACGGTACACGCACGTTTGGTCACGTAAAACGTTTTCTTTTCTTCTTTTTTTTTAGTTTGAACTCCAATTACATCAGTGCTCACTGATAAAAAAATGATCGTTAAAACCTCGTGATTAAATTTCATTAAATTAAATTGCGAGTTCGGTTGATTACTCGGTGAGCGATATAGTAGTAATTTATCGAATGTAACTTAGAGTGCGTAAAGAGAAAATAAAAAGAGAAGCAGGAGAACATCGGAGTCACAATCGGGCCGACACGATTTTTGGTAAACACGGAATCGTCAAGTTCAAAGTTCAGCGCGATATGCGAATTAATTGATCGTTACACGAGTTTGAACACTCGTTCCCGTGCGCCTTCGTCAAAGCATTCGCTGAGACACGATGACAAGGTTTCACATTATTGCGAATGATAATTGTTAATAATTTTCTATTGAAACGAATCTTTTTGCAGCGTACCTACTGCACGAAGACGTGAACGTCATCGTTGTCGGTTGGGGTACATTAGCAGCGAACGAGTATCCCGTTGCAGCTAACAATTCACGACGTGTCGGCGAGTATCTCGGCGATTTCTTGGTTTTTCTGAATCGCGAATCGAATCTCGAGTACAAAGATGTGCATATTTGCGGTCATAGTTTGGGGTCTCATGTAGGAGGTTTCGCAGGCGCCTGTCTCGAGGGTCGAATCGGTAGAATTACAGGTATCACAAGATAAATGTTATTAATCGACGTTTTTTTACGACGTTTTTTTCATTATTCATACGAATGGCATCGATAGCTTTGGATCCCGCGAGACCGCTTTTCGAAACGAATTCCGGAATCGTTGGCGTCGACGATCGTCTCGATCCTTCGGATGCGCAATTTGTCGATGTGATACACACGAGCGGACCGGCTTTCGGTTTTCTCACACCGCTGGGACACGCCGATTTTTATCCCAACGATGGAAAATATCCGCAGCCCGGCTGTTCCTTCGTATTGACTACAAGTAAAATCTCCCCTCTGATATCTCAAAAGTTTATATACATTTCGAAGATAAAAAACTATTCTTACGTTTCGTTAATTTCAGCGTACTGCAGCCATTCGCGGGCGCATCAATTCATGACTGAGAGTATAGGAAGCACCGCGGGTTTCAAGGCGAGAGGTTGCGATAATTGGGAAAAGTACAAGGAAGGTGCATGCGACAAGAATCCTGTCGTTCTTATGGGAGAATACGCTTCGACATCGTAAGATATTGATAAACGATTTCATCCAAAAGTAACCCTCACTGAAAAAAATCTTTCAGTAGCGTCTTCAATCTTTTAATTATCGCATTTATCGGATTTCATAATCGAATTTATCGTTCTCGTAAAGTAATCGTATATAACTGCACTTTAATTTTTTCATTATTTTAAAAAGACAAATCTCAAACGCATATTCTACGCTAAAATCTGAAAATAATATAGACTCACCGATCACCGGACGTGCTGTTGAAATTTATTAACCTTCTAATATTTTTTCAGGCTGAGAGGAAAATTCTTCTTGTCGACCAACGAAGCCCCACCTTTCGCTGCGCAATGAACCGCATTCTTGCAGTTGTAAGAAAAGAAAAGAAAACCACTGTAATTACAGATAGACGACGATTATGGAGAAAACCGATTGTACTAGTCATTTAAAAGTTACTTTATTTATGCGACAATAACTCTATCCGTGTATCAATGGTAATTGAGCTCTCGTTCAATACATCTCCTTTTCTGGATAATTCTAAACCACATTTGTCACGTTGCGGAACACATATAAATATCTTACTTTGCAAGCTTCAAGAGTTATTGCTTATTCGAGTGTACAGTGAAACCTCTCAATGGTCCCCTCCGGTCACAAATTCTGGAAGAAATATTAATTCCTATATTTTTTTACGCTATATAAAGCCATTTTACTGTAACGTAATATTTACTGGAATTGCTGTGATAATTACTAAAATTAATTGAATAGAAAGACAGCGATTTTGTGACCATAACTTGTATCAAGCATTTTAGTAATTCTCGTAAGTATTACGTTGGGAAAAATAGTTTCCATGTAAGAAATCGTTACAAGTTTCCATAGTGGAGTTCTATTGAAAGGTTTCACTGTAATAACTCGAATGATTCGCGATGCTCACGAGCTGTCTTGCTGCCTCGAAGGATTCATGCAGAAGAAATTTTACGACTGCATTTTTCGGACAATTTTTTCGCTCGAATCGACAAAAAATTTTCATGAGCATCGCGAAGCCATTGCGTAGAGTACGAAAATTTGAGAATTTTCACGTAGAAAAGAACGTCGGGTTTGGATTTGTTCGTGAATTTTATACGGGATCAATAGAGGATTTACTTTATTTCTTCTTCTTCGATTTTTTCTCGTCATTTCCCGCAGTCGCTGCCCCACCGCCTAGTTCAGTTAATTGTTTTTTCAACTTGAGAAGAATTTCGACTTGTGGTTGCCAAACGCTCTTCTGCTCTTTAGCCTTTAATTCGCGTACCAGAAGCCCCTGTTTCGTTATCGCTTCTTCCAATGACGCCGTATCGGCTTTTACTTCACCGTTCGGCAACGATTTGCTCGGAGATGCCTGCAAATCGGCGAGTTGCTTCTTCAACTGCAGCAATATTTGTACCTGCGGCTGCCATACGCTTTTTTCTTGTTTGGCTTTTAGATCTCTGACCAGTAGACCCTGAAATTTCGTAATTGCGTAAATAAATTGCCTTCTATCACAGATTATTTCGATGAAAATCCGGAGAAATACCGCTATCGACCGCTATCGATTTTTTGTCGATCAATAAAAATATCGATCGATTAACGAACCTGTTTCGCTATTGCTTCTTCCAAAGCTGCGACGTTCGACTCAACTTTGACGGGTTTCGGCTTCGCGTCACCGTTGGATTCTTGTTTTCCGGCGTACTTCAGCCTGAGACATTCCACCTGACTGTCCTCAATTTTCGTGAAAAGTGGCGACGGCTTGCCGAGCTTGTGTCCGGCCGGTAACGTTATCGACACGACGTCGGGTACGTAACCGTAACTCGATTCGTCAAGTCCCAACTGTGTTCTCAATTGACGCGACGTGTTCGGCATAAATGGACCCAATAACGCGGAAAGCAGACACGCGATATTCGTACAAATACCAATGACGGTGCCGGCGTTTTTCCTGATATAAAAAACAATATCGATTAAATACCTTTCATAAAATTCCCGTAAAAGGAAAAAGATATAATCCAATATTTGTTATAGATATATAAATTGGTAATCGACCGAAATTATTTTTAAACTAATTAAAGTTGCATATTGATTACGTATCTTGATAGAAGGTTGAAATCTATTAACGACTTTTCTATGAAATTTTTCTTAATTTTTTTTCTTTTTTTTCGAGGTATTTAGTTATTATCATTTTAGCAGTATCTCAAAATTGCCGAATAGCATCGAATACCATCGTTACGAATGATTAAGAAAAAATTTAAATACGAAAGAAACTCACTTGTCGCCATCGTTCCCTTTCACCTTGACCCACGGCTGCTGCGATTGCATATACTGATTGGCGTGTTTCGAGATTGCGAGCAAATGTCGAAGTCCGTCTCTAAGCTTCGCTTGTTCCAGAGCTGCGATGTACTGTGTCAACTCGCGTTGCACCAGTGCCAAAAATATAAGATCTTCTTCACGCGGTTCCATCGCGGGAACTATGCAATCGAAGTTCTTCTCCGCGAACATCAGAGCTCTGCGCACAAACGAATAACGGGTTAACGCTAAGTAAGATAAATAAGAGCTGAGAGTGTTAGAAACTTGACGGGAGAAAATCATCCCAAACAAATAATTCTATTGTTTTAACCTGTTGACAAAATTGCCGAAATTATTCAGCAACTCGCTGTTGTTCTTTGTGGCCAAATCTACCCAATTGAAATTCGAGTCTTGACTCTCCGGTCTTATGTACGCGAGATAAAATCTCCAAACGTCAGCGGGTATCCCAGTCTCTCTCGCGTCGGTGCCGAACACTCCGATTCCTCGGGATTTGGAGAACTTCGTGTCTTCGTAATTCAGATATTCTGAAGACAAAAGCATGTAAATTATTATAAATAAAGAATTATTCAGTTTACGATATGAAAAGGGTGAATATTGGGAGTTTTTTTATTTTACCGATAGCCATTATGTGTTTGACTAGCATATGACTCTGATTCGCTGCCAGCAGCGATGCGGGAAACATAACTGCGTGGAAAGGCACGTTGTCCTTCGCCATGAATTGATAGAGACTGATATTAGCTTCCTGCGGTTTCCACCACAGTTCGTAATCCTTGGTATAGCGCTTCGTAATACTTAGATAACCGAGAGGAGCATCGAACCAAACGTAGAAAACTTTGTCACGATAGCCGTCGAGGGGAACCGGAATACCCCATTTGAGATCTCTTGTTATGCAACGAGGTTTGAGACCGTCGCGGAGCCACGGTTTCGCAACTGCACGCGCTACAGGAGACCAACCCTTTTCTACACCTGCAGCCCATTCTCGTAGTTTTGGTTCCAACTGTTAAAAGAAAAATTTAATTTTAATACAATTTTTGGCGATTAATCTAAAACTCCTCTGAACACGAAATATCTTAAATTTTTTTAAATTGACCAAACTTTATTAAACAATGGAAAAAAAGCGAAAAAATTTGCAAAAAAAATTGTAAAATAACGTTGAACTGTTGGGTTTTTGATGTTTTGAAAGAATTTGTTTCGCACTCTTACAGATTGTTGTTCCAGCACATGAAATTAGCGTTCTAGTTGACCAGCAAAAAGCCTCCCGCACGTGAGGGTTTATACGATAATTATTGCGTTACCTTCGGCAAATCCAAGAAGAACTGAGTCGAAGCTTTTATCACTGGATTACTGTTGCAAACTTTACATCGAGGCGTAATGAGATCGGTAGCGTTGACGAGATGTCCGCAACCGTCACACTGATCACCCCGTGCGTCTTCGTATTTGCATCGCGGACAAGTTCCTTCGACGAATCGGTCGGCCAGGAATCGTTGGCACGTCTCGCAGAGAAGCTGATCCACCGTCTCGGTGAGGATGTAACCTTCGGATTTTATTCGCAGGAAGAACGCTTGCACTATCCTACATAAATGATCAAAGAAAAAAGTACGTTTTTTTATTTTTTTTTCGATACGATAGGAATTTATATAAAACAATATTGATTTTCATACTCAGTTTGTTCGGCAGTCGTAGTTCGACCGAAGTAATCGAATCCTATGCTGAACCAACGATAGATATCGTTGTGAATCCCAAAAAATTTGTCGCAAATTTCTTGGGGCGTTGTCTTCTCCTCGAGAGCCTTTGCCTCGGTTGCAGTTCCGTACTCGTCGGTACCACTGAATTAAATTGCAGAAATGTTTAAACTTCTGGGATATATTCTGAGGGTTCATGATAATCGTGTGATTAACACATTTATTGAGATTTACCTTATATAGAGAGTGTTGTAATTCCTCTGACGACAGTATCTGCAAAGAAATATGAACATTATGAAAAAATTAAATTTAATGTTGTCAGCGACGTGTTTGTATAGTGAAAAAATAATGGCGAACCTCGCGAAAATATCGGCTGATAGAACGCAACCGATGATGTTCCCCAAATGCGGAACGTTGTTGACGTACGGCAGAGCAGACGTGATGAGAACGTTTCTCTCGCCTTTTTTCGGCAATCTAAACAATGGAAAGGTGTATTTTGAAAATGAATTCAAAGCTTTCGGAATTTTGGTGTTCATTAGAAGACAATTTTTTTTCACCATACACAGGATACGATGGTTGATTCACCGAGGTACCGGATACTTTGGACCAATTCTTCTTCGCATTTTCTATTTCTTCCTTGCTGACCGCCTCGCATTCCTTTTCTTTCGATGCGTTTGCCTGCAATAATTTCATTGTATTAATAAGATTCATTTCTCATTAAGTTGAAAGAAGATTCTTGCGACAAGATTCACACGAGAAGCAATGAGCGCTACTTACATCGCAGGAAATCGATTTGTTCAATCGCCCTCCGGTGTACGAATTCAGCGGGAACCAAGATGCCGCTTGAACGCTCGCGATCGCTTTTACGCCTCTTTCCACTTTGAATTCGTTAATAGATTCCTGTAAGATTAAAAAAATACTTAGATACTTACAAAAAAAAAATCTTCGAACATGATGCATTATTGTGAATTCTTTTTTACCTGAATAACTTCCAAAGTTTCGATCTCCTTCAACCATCGATCCACGTTTGGGAATTCCTTGATTATCTCCTTACTTATGTCACTTACAGCTATGGTACACCAGAGAGTAATCCATATGGATACATCTACCAATGTCAGATCATTCTTATCCTGAAAAAGAAATAATTACTCTATTGGTTAAACAGTTTACAAGTTGCTTGTATGTTGAATAACTCTTTCGCCGCTTACCGTAATTAAGTACTTTTTGTCTTTCAAGGCTGCATTCAGTTCTTTTAATAAACTCCATATACGAGGCTTGTGAGACGTATCCAGAGTTCCAGAACTGCCATACGAAACCAGCGCTGGCTATAAAAATGTAAATAAACAAAATTGCTGGTAGTAAATAAATAAATAGGTTATAAATAATAAAAAAATGTTTAAATGGCTACAATACGATTTTTAAGAAAAAAAAAAATTATGCCACTTTATTATTGTTAATTATTATTATTATTATTTTGTTATTAGTTATTATTTCAAATTATATTATTATCATTAAATCTGATATTTACTACTATTATTATTATTGATAAATTAAATTGTTAATATTATTATTTGTTACCTGCAACTGAGACGCATCCCATTCAAGCCATTGGTTCACGAGAACGTCAAACTCATCATTTAATGGAATAAGATACTGAAGGGCTGCGCTACAGCTGAACAAACTTGTTCCGCATGGAAGTTCCAAGGTGGGCAAACGGCCCAACGGCGTGTCTGATAAAAGAAAATTTATTGTGTCACTTGTATACCTGTTTTTTGCCATTGGCAGATTTCATGAATCGCTATTGTCTTTAATAATCTATTTAATAATATGAAGCCAATTGAAGAGAAGTCAGCATATAATGCTGGATAATATTGTTGTTATTCATACAATTATTGTTTCACATAGTGATAGTTCTTCAAATATTTCAGCACACACAGGTGCAGTTTTTACGAGATTACAACGTTGTAAAAAAAAAAAAATGATTGTCCGGAATAATGCATTTTTAAACTTGTTTATGGAAAACAAAAAAAAATGACAGATGACAAATATTGTAAATATTGAAAATAAATGAAAAAAAATCCGCACACTGCGCGCGAAGTGTTTTTTTAAATAGTTAATTTTTTTGCATTCAAGACATTTGGCAAACAACGATGAATGGATTGAACAATATTTGCGATTAATTCGGTTAATGAAAATGTGATGAAATTTCTTTGTATAGGTTACTCACCATTCGGCGACACAATCTTCACGGTGTACGTCTCGTTGGCCAATTTCGCGCCGACGATAAGCTTAAGAGCATTAGGATTGTTTACGTTAGTAGTCACAATCATTGTTACACGATTCGTTCAATAAATATTTTTCAATAAATATAAAAATATGTTAACCGCACAACCGACACATGTGAGCGACACGTAAATGCAGGTCTGGAAGAGTTTCGCACGGGTACCTAGATTATTTCATTAGTCATAAAATTATTCCCTACATCCGTTATTGCCAACTTGAAAATCTGCCCGAACGAAATGTTGCGCACTGTTGGCAACTAAACTTTTGTCCGATTGTTTTGGAAACTCTTTTGTTTTTAATGAAATGGAGTTTCCCCAATTATTGCAAATGCAACCGGTGTCCAACCGGACCGGGGGCGGCAGGGGTGCGTTATCCAGTGATTAAGATACTTTAAATAGATTTAATTTATTCATTTGTCAGCGGTTCTACTGGCTTATATATAGAGATAATTTCTCGGACGCGCACAGACAGTTCCTCGACAGTGAACATCATACATCGACGATTATGAAGTGGCTAATATTTTTGTTATTTTTTAATTTCGCCTCGACGATATTTGCTTCATTCAATATCGTTCTTATTATCGCCGATGATTTGGATTCGGAACTCGATGGAATGGTGAGTGGAAAACTGTTTTTTCATTTTTATATATTTTTCTCGATATGTATCGCGACTTTTAGAAAGATTGTTAAACCGTAAGTTTTATTTGGATACAAACTACGCTTTCCAGACCCCATTGCAGAGTACTCGAAATCTGCTCGGTGACCAGGGGGCGACGTACACAAACTGCGTAAGCTATACAAATGCAATAAAACTTCAACTGCAAATTTGCAAAACAAAGATTAATAATCCTATTTTCCAGTTTGTAGCGTCGCCTATTTGCTGTCCGAATAGAGCTTCCATCCTAACGGGTAAATATCAACATAATCATAATGTTGTGAATAACTCAATATCCGGAGGCTGTAGCAGTCAGCAATGGCAGCGTACATTGGAACAAAACACTTTTGCATCGATCTTAAAAAAAGAGATGAATTATTCTACATTCTACGCTGGAAAATATCTAAATCAGGTTTGACTTTTTCCAAGTACATAAAATATTTGAGAATAGATTAAATTTTTTTTTTTTTTACAAGATAGTAGGTAATAATATTAATTTCTGATCGCAATGTTTTTCTAGTATGGTACAAGCGCAGCTAGAGGCGTTAGTTACGTTCCACCAGGTTGGGATTCTTGGGCCGGATTAGTAGGCAATTCAAAGTACTACAGTTACTCCTTGTCCATAAACGGCAGGGAGCGAAAATACGGCGTTAATCCCGACACCGACTATCTTACGGATGTTATCGTGAGAAAAAAAAAATTTTGAAATTTTGATTGTATGCAAGTCAAGTATAACTTCCCTCTATTAAAAAAAAAATGCATAAAAAATTTCAGGGTAAATTGGCTGTTCCATTTATTAAAGGACAGAAAAATGCCGATAAACCATTTTTAATGGTTTTATCGCCCCCTGCGCCGCACGCTCCGTTTACCCCGGCCAGCCGACACAATGGAAAGTACAAAGATAAAACGGCTAAGAGAACTCCGAGTTTCAATATCGCCGGATCACACGTAAACGTACGCAAATTATTCAAAGACACATTATTACTGGATGCCTATTGTAAATTATGTACAGACGTAACAGACGTGAGGATAATTTGCGATGTTTTCATGTTATGATAATCACGCAGGATAAGCATTGGCTCGTGAGAATGGGTCCGTCACCTCTGCCGAAAAGTACCCTAACGCTTTTGGACAAAACGTACAGTCGAAGATGGGAGACTTTAGCGGCCGTCGATGAGATGGTAGCTAAAGTTTACCAAGCGTTGAAAGACAACAATTTTCTAAACACGACTTACATTATTTTCACATCGGACAATGGTTATCACATCGGTAATATTGAATTATTAATTATATCCGTACAATTCTCCCAAAATTCCGATGAATTTCGAAACGGATGCGATATCGGTGAATTCATTTTTACAGGACAATTCAGTATGCCCGTTGATAAGCGTCAACCATACGAAACCGACATAAAAGTACCGCTGCTCATTCGCGGTCCTGGAATCTCACCTAAAAAGGTCTCTAACCCCGTCAGTAGCGTCGATTTGTTCGCCACGATTTTAGGAATCGCTGGAGTGGAACATCCGTCGGACGGCACGACGATATTAACTCCGGAATTGGCAGCCGATCGAACAGTCCTAATCGAGTATAGAGGCGAACGATCGGAAACTCGAGCCAATACAGGATGTGCGACGGATAACGATTTGGATTTATCGGTGAATTATGTTTTTTTTTTGCTATGTATAGACGAAAGTTTATCGAAAGGTCGGCGGACATGTTAAAAAAAAATTTTATTTTTTTTTTTCAATCGTTATCGTAGAATTGCAACAAAGATATGGCATGCAAATGCGAAGACTCGAGAAATAATACGTACGCCTGCGCCCGGAGAGTATCGGACAAATATAACAATATATTCTGCGTTTTCGAGGATGATGCTGTACGTTGATTGCTCACTGCTCGTTTCAATGCTCATTATCCTAATCATACGTTTTTTTTTTGCGTATTACAGAGATTCGTTGAAGCTTACGACGTTTACGCGGATCAGTATCAACTGACTAATATCGGCTACAGTATGAAAAGCCGTCGACGAAATAAATTCAGGAGACGCCTGAAGGCGTTAGTTAAATGCGATGGAGCAGACTGCGTTCGGATTGGTCAAAATACATAAAACAAATATAAGTGTACTATTCGCTGTTTTACTCGTATTTAACCATCACGGTGGTTATTTCTGAGAGGTAACGCGTTCCAATTCAATTAAGTGAAACGAGAGCATTAAGAGGTTTGTCTCAACATTAAAAAAAAATCGAAAAATTATTTGATAGAATTTTGAAGATCGATATTTCGATTATTTTATTTACATAAAATGAGATCGATTTTCACGAAATTTTTCTAATGGTATACTTTTACGTCGTTTTGATATCATTCGCTTTTCTATTGAAATGCACCTCGATTTTTTATTATGATGGTAATAAATATTGTGGAAAAGGTTCGCAGTTAAATAAAATCACGCAATCTCACATCTATAGTTCGTTTTTCGTTTATTCGCTCCTTGTCACACAAGATAAGTTCGACACTCACCTCGATTATTACATTAATTAATGAAAGACAAACGCAGTAAGATAATAAAAACAAAACGAACAAATGATACAAAAGGTGATGATGCTTCTTTTTTTTTGTTTTTTTTTTCTTTTTTTTTGTTTTTTTTTTTTAGTATCGTACTATTACACGCTATACGGTCGTTATCGTAAACATCTTATCACTATGTCAATTCTTCACTTGTGTATGTATTACATTTAAGTCAGCCGTAAATTGACGATCTCTCGCGATTGTACAACATCTAAGACTCTAACATCGTAGAATCTCAAATGTTATTTTACGTTTTCATTTTTCATGAAATATCGTTTTGTTCTTTTTTTTTTTTAGGTTTTTTCATGGTTTTTTTTTACGAATCACAATATGCACTTTCGACATCGCGCTTAACCTCTCATTCGTACAATCGACAAACGATATATACGTTACGAATAATAACATTCATTCACATGCGCGACCGCACGGATAAGGGCGCTTCGTCGCTTTAAACGTTTGTTTTGTTTTTTTTTCTTTTTGTCATTTTTTTTTCGCCGTGCATGCTTTGACGAACTATTTACAGCCCCGCGTCCAGTCTGAATTAAAAATTGTCCTCACACACCGTAGAAGAGATTGCACCGTAGCAGTGTCGAGCCGGAGATTTTTTTATATATATATATATAATGGGATCAATAAGACGCGACGACGGTTTATCGTTGACCGCGATTACACATAGTTCTTCGGTCCACTCGTCAACGTTTTATTTATATATAGAATTATAGTAATTATATATTTGCCGATCGTTTGTTCATCATGACTATAATAGATCGGTTTCGCTCCCCCGTTCCGAGGGTAGACACAGAGAAAGAGAGAATAGCATCGGCAAAACACTTTTCTCCCTTTTTAAACGGTATCTGTGTATGTTGTTCTTTTTTTTTGCTTCAATATTTAATCTAACGAGTATCTCCTCTCGTTTCGATCTTTCGAGATAGAGATATGTGTATACTATGTACTCGCATTTTTTTAAATACCTTATTTAGCCTACTTACTCGTAACAACGCTAAACCGCGTATGATTGTCCTACTAGGCTACGTTCTCTACTCGTCTTCTCGTTTATTTTTATCATTTTTCGTCAATCTTCGCCTTTTTTCATTCCTTTAGAATGGTTTCACAGTACTTATTATGTTTTTATTTTTTTCGTTTGGCAATAAGAGTTTTTTTTTTCATACACGTCTGAGGAGAGGGGGAGCGCAAAGTACACGATATTATCAATGTTGTTGTTATTATTATTATTATTATAGTTATTATAGTTATTATTAATATTTATCGCTATCTAATCTACAATTACTTATTTATCGTTATCGTAAATACTACGAAATCTAATCACATTATTCATTAACTAGTTACACACACTGCCTGTCAACTATTTTTTTTAGGCTCGTTTTACGTTTCTGTTTCTTCTCTTTTTTCATTTATTTTCCTTTTTGTTTGTTCATCAATTATTTTGTAACCGTTGGTTTATTAACGGAGAGCAGTGTCACGCAGTTGGATTCACGATCGACTCGGTAAAGCACGTTTAGGTAGGCGTTTCCAAATTAACACATCTTCGTCAATAAGATTAGTCGCGAAGTTGTCCTGTATTTCGTGACTAGCTGCGGGGTGTTTTCTTTTTGTTTTATTTTATCGTTCATTGCTGAACGGTTCTCACCGCGGAACTGTATTATTTTATCCCTGTGCCTGATCTTTTTTTTTTTCATTGTACCGCGATATTTCGTAATACCATTGATGATCGTCTCGCGACAGATTTAAAATACGCACGTGTGACGCGCCTTGGAAAACATGGATGTGGATTGGATTCTTCTTTATTTTTGCTGTCCGCGTTAAAAAATTTGATTCCGAAGACTTTTTTTTTTGTTTATCGCGCGATAATCAATACGCGTACGCACCGTGTGTATGGATGTTTATATACGTAATAAGACTTACTCCTTTTTTTTTCTTTTGTCGTTTAATAATTTTATGTAGATACACAATGATTTTTGTTTTTCTTTTCTTTCGTCTATACACATAATTTGTTCCCACTGTATATAATTGAACACACCTAAAAACGTAAACTGTACACGCGAGAGATGAGAAAAAAGCGACTCTCGCGATCGCCGGAGCAGTCGAATCCGAACGGCTGGTTTCTTTTTTTTTTTTTTACTAGATTATAGTTTGTTTATTATTTGCTTATCAATCATTATTTCTACGGTTTTATCCTACGTCGACATTAATTATCTACTGTTCTCACACGCTTTTTTTTTGTTCTATCTTTTTGACGAAAATCTCTCTTCGCGGTCGATCTTCGAAGCGTGTACGTCGATCATCTCTCGCCACTTCAATGTCTATTGATATTGTTTTGTTATAAAGACTTTTTTTTTGTTGTCGTTTCTTTTGATATTTCGTTCACTGTAAACATGTCCCTTAAGTTTAACGATTTACGATTACTGTAATTAATTGTTTTATTCGCTATGGTATTAAATGTGTATCTAAATTTCAACGGTCGAATGAGATGTTTTTAATTTTCGAGGGATGACAACAGGGGTTCTTTTTTTGTTTGTTGTTAATCTCGATGCGAACGGAAAAAACGTCCAACCAATCCGCAGCTTACCGAGAATCGTTACAAGTTAATTTTTGTTCGTCAATGTTTTCGTTTTTTTTCGGTCGTGCAATCCGTCGATCTAAGGAAGCGATATTTTTTTTTCTTTTGGCCCGTTTATTCGTTAATCGCGAGATATACTATTTATTCAACGAAATAATTATCGTTGACGATAACGAGTACGAGTCGGAGCAATTAAAGTTAAATTAAATACGTAACATTGTTCTAATTTTTTTTTCTCGCTTTTCAGTCTTGTCACGTTATCTCTCGAAATCTCCGTTCTACACCGTCATCGATTTGGTTTCAGCTATTCGAAATTGTTCGACGTTGAACAATGATTATTGTTGTTTCACTTTAATTGAATACAACCATTTTTTTTTTTTTCAATCACTGAATCGTTTCTTCGATCGATGTACCTTGACACGTCGGGTAAGAATGGAGTAACAGAAAAGAAACGTGCTTTGTGGAGAAGGCAGTGATAATAATTGCAATGCAGTATAATTCGCTTTTTTTTTCGAGTTATGAAACGATAACATTATTCAGCAATGATGTTGAGACAACAAAGAATACAAAAAAACACGATAATGAATGCACGCAGAAGATCGTTGATGCGTTAATTAGCGAAAGTGTGAAGCTAATTCGAATGATATTGCTACGGATATACCTTGGGACGCATACCTATAGTCCGAATAATAAAGTATAGCGCAATACATATCGAATGTCCCGAAAGGTTCGTTAAAAAAATTGTACGCTCGTATTTAAATTCAGAATTGCACAAAATTGCTCCTTATTTTTTTTTATTCAGCGTAAACATGTATTCACTTTTGAAGATTAATACGAATCGCTACATTTTTTTTACGAATTTTGGGGCGATTCTGTTTATAAATGTATATTTACAGATCTCGCGTCGATCGATCGTTATTGACTCCCGTTTTTTTTTTTTTTTTTTTTCACTGCGAACGTTGCGTAAGGACATGCTGTAGCGACATTAGCGACGATAACGATACAATACGAGAAACAATAGTACTTATTTTTTTTTTCATCATCTCTTCTCTTTAATAGTTAAAGAATATTTTACGAATAAGTTGTTACAATTCTTATTATTGGAGATCTAAGTAAGACAGTGGTAGTTTAATATCACAATACGACTACTCAGGCCTCGCGCGAAACTGGGGCACACGCTAACGATTCGAGGAACGCCAACTCCCGCCTTCTCCCTTCTTTTCAATTTTTTTTCTCTTTCTCTATCTTATCTTCATTCGACAATCGAAACAATTATTGTGCTCACGTAACTTTGACAAACCGAGACAATTCGGTAATAATCCCTTAGCTCTCGACATTATTCCGCGATTTTCACATCCGAGTGTATAGTTCGTTAATCGATAATCGACAGAAGAATCTTCGAGTTTAAAAATTCTTGTCCCGATTGCAAAAGTTCGCAGTCTTAACATTTCTCCTAAGCAGTCTTGGGCTTCGAGTCAAACGCGATTGATGGTCATTTTTTTTAGTTATTTACTTAATGCTGTCTTTTTTTAACGAGCCTTTGGTCGCTGCTAAAGGGTGGAGTTTCGGATGAAAACTCTTGAGCGATCGAGGCGCCCATCGACTACAAACGTGCAACTTATTGTTTCCTGTTTTTCATATTTCATCACTTTTTTTTTTCTTCAACTTCGTTCGCATTTTACTTTGGCCTCATAAACTCACTGTGCATTCGCGGACTCTTCGAGTCTCTGTCATGTAAATGTTCTTTTAGACGATATATAAAGCTTCAAAAGCCATTGTCAATCATTACGGTCCAATCTTTCGTATTACGCTTGCGTTTCGAATCTCTCGCTTAACCCGTTTCGTTGCGAAATTATCGTTTTTTTTACTAAAAAAAAAAAAAAACAAAAAAAACAGAATCAGATCGGATGCTTCATTCTGTTTTCCTCGCGTTCTTTTTTTCTTCGTTTCTAATTTTTTTTTGTTTTTTTTTTGGATACAAGCGTGTAGATCGTATTTATTGTCGGCGACCGTGTCTCGGGGCGCATGAAGAAATGAAAGAAATTAAATGAAAGCGGGGTGTGCGGAGAGAGGGGGGGGGGGGGGGGGGGGAGGAAGGAGGGAAAGATGCTTCTCTCGTCGAATTATCTCGCGTCGCACCTCATCCGCATTGGGTGCATGGCGCGCACACTCTCACCGCGATATGTGTCACACACCGCCTCGTCGATTCTCTTAGTGTCAGAACGATCGGTATGTACCATTTCTAATAAGTCATATATTAGCAGTCAGAACTTCTTTAGAACTGAAGCCGTTATAAATGAGAGCGAGGCGCGCTCGTCACAACTGCTTCTTCGCGCTGCTCCTTACAATCTCGTGAATTTTTTTTTCGTTACTCTTTTTTTTTCTTTTTTTTTTCACACGATTGTCAGGAGAAGTTGAGTGAATTTAGAAGTGGCTAGCGCACACCCGACTTCACAATATCGGAGGCAAAAATGTGCCCGAATCGTCGAGATTAGGATCGAGACTCGCGACAATGTCGCCGGTGGATGCGTGCCTCGACGCAGCCGGTTGAGTTCCACTCGCCAATGCGTGGCTACTCGCGCTACCATTTAATTTTCCTTTTACCACGAGACTACCACCGTCCGGATTGACGATTGCCGTTATCTTCGACACGCACTTTCTTCCACGGTAAAGCCTGTAGAGTGAATATTGCTGTTGCGGATCTTCCATCGTCGTTGCACGCTGTCGTGGCGCGGTAACGTTTACGCTCTGCCCGTGTCCTGAGGTTTGCGAGGACTCGACGACGCTAGACGTCATCGATGAACTCACTACCGACGAACCCATCGATGAGGATGTGGACAGGTGCGTCGAGGACGATGTGTTTAACCACTCGTGACGCATCGCTTCGTCCGGTGTCATTCGCTTCTTTGCGTCCCATCTAAGATGTTCACGAAAGAAATATATTTTAATTAATTAATTGATGAATATCTAAAGACGAACGACTTTTTAAGGATGAAAATTAATATTTTTCGTTCCATGATATTTTGTGAGATAAATGAATAACGAGATATTGATTTTTACAAAAATTATTACAAGTATGTCACTTACTCGAGACATCTGCTGACGAAATCGACGAAAAGCGTGTCGTTCGAGCGAAGAGCGATTGCAACGTTCTTGTTGCCCGGTCGTCTTCTTCTGCCTTTGCTGTTCGTTATACAGCGGGGATTTCCTTTGGAGTCTATTGAGGAAAATTTAAGAAAACTTGTTATCAACGATCGGAAATCATTTTTCTTCGTTCGTGTAGAAAAGGTGTCGAGGAAAAAGAATTTACCAAAGAAGAGTCTACGACGAGACGCGTGACTGATGAGGTTCTCTGGCGGCAAACCCAAAACTTCCATAATACACGCGAGTTGCTCGACCTCATTCTCACCCGGGAACAACGGATATCCCGTGTGAAGTTCTGCCAAAATACAGCCTAAGCTCCACATGTCTATCGGTGTGCCGTAAGGAAGACCCAGTATCACCTCCGGACTTCGGTAAAATCGCGACTGGATATACGTGTAGACTCGCTGATGGCTGTAGCACGATGAACCAAAGTCTATCACCTTTATGGAGCTGCTACCGCGTTGCTTCAGCAGAACGTTTTCCTGCGATACCAAACAAACAAAATTAGTTCTCTAAAATATCTCCCAATAAATTTACATTCGAAGAAAATCAGCATATTTTTTTTCATTTAATATAAAATTGATTCTCGATTTATGACCTCCAAAACGATTTTGACAAATGATCATCTCTTTCATCAACAACATAAAAAATAATTTCATGAATATAAAATTTAATTAGTCAATTTTTCAATTAAAGATTTTGAGGTTTGAAAATTTAACTATTCTCTCTTTCCACCGTCTATAATCGAACGAAAGTCCTTGACTAATTATCAATGGGAAACTGTGCATAAATCTTCGGTCGGTTTAAACTTTCCTTTTTCTCCAAGTTATATGCATATTTGCGGTGTAACGAGAGAGAAAGAGAGATGCTAACTAAACGTATATGCTGTACAGATGCACATATATATGTATATATTTTATGCGTCGAGATGAAAGCGACTTGAGAAAAAATTGGAATGCCGTTCTCCCGACAGGCGAAGGCCCCGCGGCTCGTGGATTCTCCAAGCGGCGTTCGTACGTACGTAGGTAGAAGATATATATATTTATATATATCTACAGACATAGAAATAAGACGCAACGCGAGTGCATATACCGCATGTATGTTAGCACTGCACACGCGAATAGGATCGCATTGGTTTCGCTCATCGGATACGCACATAAATATACGCAATGTGCCGTAGCGGAGTGCGTGCCGACTCTATCGCGTGCGTTCGAGTCAAGGCAGAACTTTCGAGCGTGAAAATTGCGTGGTACTCGTGGTACACATACCGCCAGCAAATCTGAGGCGTAAGTTACAAGCGAATAACGTTGAGAACCGATTTTTAATCGGGAATCATTCGTAATTATGTGAGAGAATAACATTCTTAGCTCTCATCTTGCTTACCGGTTTCAAATCGCAATGGATGATGTTCTCTCGATGCAAAAGCCTCAGACACTGTATTAGCGAATTAGCGAATCGCCGGATGAGACTTATACTGAATCCCTGATAGTTGTTCTTTTTGATCAACTCGTAGAGATTGAGACTGAAAAAAAGAGACTTTAGTTAATTTTTGTTTATTTAGTTATTTTTTGTTCTTTTTACTCGATTGGGTTGTGTATTCAGGTTTGAGAAATGAATTTTATTTTTCTCGGCAAATTTTTTATTCGACTTTTACGGGATAATTGTTTACCTCATGAGCTCGAAGCTTATACACAAATGATTTCTGAAGTAGAAATATTCCAACATGTGTATCACGTTGTGCGACGAATTCGCGTCGAGATCTTTCTTCCTCAGGTGATCCAAGATTCTTACTTCGATCAATGCTTGGTGATGGAATCTCTTTTTGTTTCTGCAAAACGAAAGTAGAGATCGCGGTTAATAATTTCGCAACAATTCAGTGATCCGTATTCGCGTTTTTTTTTTTTTTTTCGTGGAATCAATGAAGCAGAAGAGGCGAACTGAAGGCTGTGACAGTAGTAGTTGATGCCATATGCAGAAAAATACAACTGCATCGATGAGTGTTATGCACGTCAAACCCAATTAAGTACAACTCGACTGTTCTCTGATTCCACTGATCTCTCACTCTCCCTCACTGTCGATAATTCATCATTCGCTGTCAAAGAAACTACGCGATTGATTTTTTTTCACGTACCTTATGATTTTGATGGCGATGTGCTGTCCGGTTTTGTGATCGAGCGCTCGAATTACTTGGCCAAAGCTTCCTTTTCCTATCACCTCCAGTATCTCGTATCTGCAATGATTTGACGGTAAAAAAAATTGTTAGTTGACGAGAATTAATGCTGTGAGCAGAATTATTGGTTTTTCTTTATTTTCGGGACTGCAGTTTTACAAAAAAAAATCTATTTTTTTTCTGGTTTCACTCGGAGTTCTATTAAGTTTTAACGAAAAAAATATTCAGTTTATTTGAATAATTAATTAATAATTATATTTTTTATTCGAAAAAATGATATAATAATTTTGTCGATATTTCGGTTAATCGTTGTTGTAAACATTTAAATTAAAATTCCGAAATTTTCTTTGGTTTCTTAGAAGTCACATAGAATTAATTTTTTTTTCTCACCTGTAAGAGATGTGATCGTGAGGTATCTTGTAGTAGCTACCGGTGTCGTCGTCGTAGCCGCTATTCTCCGAGGATTCCTCGCCGTATATTTTACGCGCGGACAATCCCAAGTACCAGATCTCCGAGTACTTTTCAATTTCCGTACGTTCGTATTCGGTCAGCCGAGAGCCATAGTATTTTGTCGCTTCTTGCGGTGTCATTGGCAATCTTCGGCCTGTTTATTACCGTCCAAAAAAAAACAGAATTTGTTAGTATAGAACGGTATACTTCGCAATTGAAAAAAAAAAAATTATAGCGATTTTTTAAATATGCTTACCGTATGCATCAACATGCAGATTCGTGTTGAGGGGATCGTGCATCGGCAGATTGTGAATATTGTTCGACGTCGAATGATTCGCATTGTTATTATCGGTGCTATCGACACGCGATGCTTTGCTTCCACCGAGCGACGGCAATTTCTATAACAGAAAAGAACAAAAAACAACATTAATTTCAGTTGCATATATGATCGACATACCCGTTTTTTTTTTTTTTTTTTTTTTTACGGGGAGGTCAAGAACATTTCTCTTCCATTCGTGCCAAAGCAGCTCGGGGGTGTTTTTCTCGTATATTTCACGAGAGTGAATTCATTCCAGTTGAGAAACTTCTATACTATACAGGATAGGATATTTTCGGTACGGCAAACTCACGGCCCCCATTTATTTTTAGATAATTTTCTCTATCTCTCTCTGCCTCTCACACTTCACGAAATTCGAGAGATTGAGACGAATGGGCAGAGTTCGAATTACGAGAGAAAAAGAAAAAGGGAAATGTATAAATCTCGATCTTTCTTTTCATTCCTCTATGTTCCGTATCCACAACACTGGGATAATAGATTGCTGTGTAAAACTTGCGGCTTGAACGACGAAAAAAAACTCTTTGACTCGTCAAACAATAAAACACGAGACTGTCGAAATAAAAGTCCTCTCATAAGTTAACAGTTGAAAAAATAAACAAATAAAATAAAACTCAACGGCCCCAACACATTTACGCTGTTAAAAAAATCCCGACGCGTCTTAATTTGTCGTGGAAATTTATTTCTTTCCACGTAGCGGAGACGAGGAAACGACAGAAAAGCTTTTCTCAGATTTTTCAGGATTATAATTCACAATCCGACTCGTCACTCCTCACTTCTTCGTGTAGACAGAGTGGCAACTGGGGATTAACGATGGTGCGAAGAACGAATGATAAAAGTACAAGAAAAAAAAAATTTGAGAGAAAAATCGCGAGAGTCGGAAATTAAGCAAACATTTGTATACACGATGTTGCAGAATTGCCGCAAATTTCTCTGACAAAATGCTTCGCCATTTTTATATTAGGATTAACGGTACAAAAAGAAATCGGTAATACCGTAAAAATAAATTACGGGTCGTTCGCTGTGAAACTAATGAACATATAGCGGACGCTAATCTGCTTTTGACCTAAAAGTTTTCACACCCCGTGAGTAGAAAGCCGATTATAGCTTATTTTTAATATTCTTTAAGTCTATTTAAGACATTCTTAGTTGGTCCGGAACCTGCAAGCTCGTTCTCTTAGCAATAGCCAACGCCTTCGCGATCGGAATATTTTCGTACATTTCGTATGGAAAAGTGTACGAAAAAGTTTGTTGGCGCAGCGACCGGAGATATCGGATAAACGAGTGCCAGAGGAATCTCAGAGCTCGTAAATGGGAGAATGTAGGATGTTCTGTCTCGTCTAATGACGAAAAATGCTTTCGCGTTAATGCGCCACTGCCACATCCAGTAAACTGTACTCTAACCGTGCGGGACAACGCTACCGTTCCTCCATTGCTCCGGTGTGCAGGTAGTAGATTACGAACTTTTCCATTACACCGGGTGAGGCGAGATGTTCGAGAAGTGGCAACGGGGGTGTGAGAGAGGAATGACAACGACGTCGCGGAGGATCCGGGCCACGGGAGCACACGGTTCCACGGTTCACATAATGCCCTACGAGACGTATCGATCCCGAGGGAAGCCCTTACACCCATAGCGGCGGCACAACTCTCTCGTTTCCTCTGACCCAACACCTCCCCACCAAGAATACCTCGGAATATTTGCGACTGAGTGCCAGAGAGGATTTAACTCTTGACCCAAAAACTCTGCTCTACCCTTTGCGTTACTCCCGCGAGAGAGAAAGCGAGAGACTCGATTTTGTCACTCCATTGCTCGTTGCTGACTCTCGCTAGAGAAACTCTCTCCCGTACCAAATGCATCCCGTGTTAGAATTTAATCTCGCGAGTAACAATTAGGCAAGTAAATTCAAATTTTCCGTACTATTGAGAAGCCAAAACGAGGTCACGAGTCACGAATAGTATATTATGCCGCAAGGGAGGAAAGTGCGTCTTTTCACCGAGTGTCAACTTTGATACCTGAGCGAAGCGAAGGTAGAAATTCACACGAGGTGAAAATACACTTCCTTCCGAAAACGGCACGCTTTTTTTTTTACGACCATAAAATTGAAGATATTTTTATTTCGGCAACTGCCCACCGTCTCCTCAGCAAACAACACGAGAAAAACACATTTAGCCACTTTGCGGTACTTGTCTTTGCGTGCGAAAAAAAGTGCAATGATAACAATGAAGTGTTATTCTGTTTAATTTAGACTTGCGAGTAAAAATTTATAAAAAATTGAAACTTCCGGGTTCATTTTTTATGTTAATAACTCAAAAACACAACGAAACACGCGCGTAACTGGAATTAACAACAATAAGCATAATTTGCAAAAAAAAATTGTCAAAATTGACGTAACGAGTCGAACGTACATTTTAGCTAAAAGTTATTGACTTTCAACACAATTAACACAATTTAATATCTAAAGAAATTTCAATTTCGGAAGTTGCAGTTCATGGAAAGATCGTCGGAATTGCAAGAAAAATTGCGTAATTAAAAAAAAAATTGTAATTATTAACTTTATCGATATTGCGTCGATGTGTAAACGGCACTTTACCTTTTGTATTCTTTCGATATTCAACTTGGTATATAACGACAAACTCAACAATGTATTCATAAACTGCCCCCTTGATGCATTCCCCATTACGATTTATCGTACTCCGACGCTGACAGAACAATGATTATTCGCGGAAGAAACGCTAATAAATTTATTCTTTATGATAATACAATACGCGGAATAAAAGGGCAGAGAGTAAGAGTGGAAAGCGAGAGAGGATGGAAATGAGAGCATTCTATAGAAATTTGTAGACTGTATTGTGAGCGTTAGGTCGGCGCACTCCGGTGCTCTCCAAACGTTTCTCTACGTGCTATAATAGATAGTACAAACGTATATATACAGTGCAAAACTCGCGTTATCGAGCCTCGTAGATATTAATAAAAATTCGCTCGGGTGAATAAACCAAGCAGTGCGCTACTGTGACGTATGAGGCTAAAGACTCGAAGTCTGAATTGAAATTGAAGGCACTCGTCGCGACGTGCGCATATACATTCAAGCGTCAGTATTGTAACGACACAATGATGCCTTTTGTCGAGTTTATTACATGCAAAATTTACTCTCACAATGCGGCAATGAAAAGCATTATTGCTAAAAGACCTCAAACCTCCTCGAGCTTCTGTAATAATTAACATTTCTTCGATCGTTACGAAGATCATATCGATTGCATTGTTTCGCTCCCCTCTTCGCTGAATTTCATTATTTATTCTATTTCAGCAATTTTTTTTTCATTCGCATGTTTCTGTATGTAGGTCGCGTGTCTGAAGAAAAATAGCAAAAAAAAAATGCCTTGTTGTTTTTATTATTTTGCGATGTATGTGGCACACGTGCCAAGAAAATAACATTTATTTAATTAATTATATTTCTGCGTGCAAAAGATCGAAGAAATAATTACATTAAAACAATGTAATTCATATATAATCTGCGGACTATTTGTTTAAAATTTTTTTTCCCATCCGTTTTTTTTGTAAACAAATAAACAAATGTTTGTTTAAAATCAATTAAGCTGTTGCATTGGATGCAATGGGTATTATGGTATGTTTAGACAGCTCCAGAAGCATTAGCAGTACCCACAAGTGCGGTTGATGGAATTCCAAGTTGAAATCACGTCACATAGTGGGCAACTCCTCGTCGCGATGTATTATGGACACGTAATTATTCCTCAACACAGAGTAATGCGGTTTGCCTTGTGGCTCATCACCGCACACCGCTGCAATGCCTCTCGTCGGCGTGTTGCACCTTTCTAATGCTACAGAGGCACGTGTGTAGACCCTTGTATACGGTAACTTTATCTATATGTATATCTATATCTATATACGATGTCGCAGCTATACGTAGGTGTACCCGCGAGCACCTCGTTACTGTTACACAAACGAACGCGTAGGTTCTATCTATCGTCGTCCTCTTACGTACTTCCAGTACTATCTAAATACTGTACACCCACTTTATGGCTGTATATATGTATAGAAATGTAGAATAGATAAACGCGTGAGTGGCTTCGTCGGTAACTTGCAACGTATCATACCTTGTCAACGTTGGGTTCATTAGGCGAAAACAGAAGCTTCATAGTTCAGAATTACGGTTTACCCCGATGCCGAACTATGCTTCACTACACGTGATATTGGATACCGTGAAGTTGAAGCCGAGCATTTTTTTTTGAAATTCGAGACTCTCCGTGACCTACTTATTTCATTGCTTACGTGAAGAGGAAGTTTTTCAACCGTGGAATTGTTTTTTTTTTTCTTCGAACTATATAGAAAAATCGAAAAAACGAAAAATCGAAAAATCGAAAATCGAAAATCGAAAATCGAAAATCGAAAATCGAAAATCGAAAATCGAAAATCGAAAATCGAAAATCGAAAATCGAAAATCGAAAATCGAAAATCGAAAATCGAAAACGAAATCGAATTCGAAAATTCGTGATAATACATTTTTTTCCGAGATAAAAAATTGTAATCCATTGTTGCATTAAAAAAAGAATTCTACCAATTATCGCGTAATTTGCTTACCATCACAATGGTAGAGAGTGAGAGTACACGTGGAGAAGATTTGGTTAAATTCTAACTTTCTCGGCAGTTATTCCAAGGAGTGCTCTAGTATCCTATAACTATAAGACGCGTTAATAATACCCACCACTCTTACTCGAGGCTATTTAGCATAAATGAATTAAAGAGAAGATGCGTACGCCTACGAATTCTTTCACGTTTATGACTGAATACAGAGATATATGACTTTGAAATAGTTTTACGTGAACTCGAGTTCGTTCGCCTTTTCTCTCGACACTGGGAGACCCGCACGATCTCGAACTCTGACAACCTTTGTGTCAGTAGTTTTTTTTTTTTTTTTTTAGTGATTGACTATACAATGACTATACGTGACAATTGTCCATTCTGCGGGTAGTTCATGTCTAAAAAAAGTTTCAATGAAAAATAGTCGCCTCTCTCCATTTCGTTCAATGAATTTCATTACATGGTGGACCACTGTGCTTATTAAGGCACTTTATTTGAACTGAAAAAAAAAAAAAAAAAAAAAAAAAAAATTCGAAACTTATCGCGAATGTCGAGTTGCTTGTAGAATTAGAATCAAACAGTTCAAAGCTATTCGAATGAAAGGTTATTCTTTTTTCGAACTCTTTATATCGAATGTCCTCGTCGCTTTCGGAAGTTCCGACGAAAAAACTTCAATGTATTCCGTACGAGAGTAACGCTTTTCTTTTCGTTATAGCTGCGTATTCCGTATGATTACGCTTCTTGCGAAGCAATAGTCTTGGAAAATTGTAATTGCGAGAATAAGTGAATTTCTCCGATTGTGACGGTGGAAAGCATTCCGAGACGATTTTAACGCGGTGAATCGGTTCGAGTCAACCATTAACGTGCATCGAGTGACGCGACGAGACAAATTTTTATGTAAAGGAGCTGCACGACCGGCGAAAGTCTTTAGCCGTATGAGGCGCGTCGTAAAAACTTTGATATATCGTAAACAAATTTTTGTTTATCGCAGTTTAAACGTTGAAAAGGATGAAATACGAGAGTCAGCGTAATTTTCAGTAGCATAAGCCACTCATACGATCCTTTGCCCTTTGCGCCGTAAATATTATAATTTTTTTTTTATTAATGATGGCAATATTCAAACATTTACACATACGCATCGTGTCCTCATAGTTTAGAGCTGTTCTATTCGAAAAAAATTGTCCCTGACCCGTCGCAGTCCGGGAGTGGATAGCGCGTCAAGGGTTGATCGTCCAGCAAATACGTATCAATTAAACCAATAAAAATCTGCGGAGCTACGTGTATGTGTGCATATTTGCCGTTGTGTGGTTCAACAGCGCAAATAAATCAACTGGAATCACGCGGCTTCGTCTCGTCGTCTATTAGCGCTCGGTTCGTTTATAAAGACTACGAAGCCGAGTCATTCGGTAGCGCCGAGCTGCGAGCGTATATCGATCGGCGAATCGTCGCTTATTCGCTCTCATACAGCTGTGTGCGTATACGAAGAGATCGTCGATCGACTCGATTGAGGAAAATTTCGAACCCACCCAAACGAATCAAATGACCCGTAAGGCCGCACAAACGCGAGAGAAAGATAGAATCTATCGAAGAGAAAGAGAAACGAACCGCAGTGAGTGTATAACGAATTGTGTACAACAGTGACTCAATGTGTACTGTTGACCCTTTCGTTCGTACATTAAACGTTTCGACCCGCAGCGAAATAGAAACGTGAAACGTTCGAGTGAACACGATGAATAAGAGTTCCTCTAAATAACGCGCATAATGCACACGAGTTTCGTATGTATTATGTTGTATTTGAATTTGCGAAACTAGTCGAGCGCAGTTAATTATCCATTGATTCGTCAGAGATGATAGAGGGAAGAAAAAAAATTGACATTCGAAAGAAAAAAAATCTATACATATCATACAGTCGCTTGTTTCCGCCCGAGCGGAAGATGAAAAGACCTGATTGCGCCTCTAACTCGATTACTTCCACAGAAGAATAAATCAGATATAATAATTCTTTTTTATAATAGCAGAAAAATATGAATAAAAAATGCAATCGGTAAAATCAGTATATCGAAAATAGCAAATTTTGTATTCTTTCATTTCGAGACGAAGTATATTGGTAAAATAATGAAAAAAAAAAACAAATGGAACAGCGGAGATATATTTATCTAAATTTCTAATTATCGGCTGTATTGAATTTCTCGTGTTACAGATTTGACGATAAAAGATATTGTCGGATATTGATGCTCTCTAATCGTATCCCCTCGATCGCGAAATCGGTGTAACATCGAACACATTGTCAGACCCCTTTGTCGATTTAATACAAGCGATAAGCCGCGAAGGCAAACGAGAGTCTCGATAAAGCCGAGTCACATTCGAACTGATTTGACACGCGAGAGAGGCACCTTCGGGGCTGTTTGTTCGGAAATGAGAGTATCGTGATTCAGAATCGTATATATAAAGCTCGTGTAAACGAGGGCTTTGTATATCGTATCGTATAAGTCCGGAGCGTCTCGTGAACTCTATGGGATTCAAGGCATCACCTGACACGACGAGATTGTCGCTTTAAGATAGAAACGAGGAGAGAGGAAGAAAGAGAGAGCGACGATAAAGTGAGAAACTAACGGAGCGGTAGACGAGAATCGTTCACAAACCTGAAAGCTATTTGTCGTCGTGGAAGCTTGCGGATGGCAAACGACCGACTGGTTCAACGACGACGAGGACGCCGTCGCTATCACTGACCCAGTTGTTTCAGAGGCACCTGTGCTAATCTCGTCGCGCTACCCGATACACACTGCCCCTTTAAATCGGGAACATTTGTGCCCACAAGCGAGAGATCGCCGATCGCGAGTCAGTAGTACAAACAAACCGGAGACGCACGCGCACACACGCGCAAACATCGGATTCTTCTATCGCGAACGACGTCGTTCTTCGTAAACGGTTAAAGAATGTCGTTCAACGATTTCTATTATAGAACGTTTAACCTGTGATGATTGATTGGGACAGAGAGGCGATAGTAATCTTCGTTCGTCAATATTGAGAAAAATTAAAAAATACCGTTGCATTTACGAGGTCACTAAGTGCATCGACCACGTGAAATTAGGTTGGAATTTTTCGCAGTGATAAAAATTCCGAAATTTTTGGTTTTTTTTTTTTTTTTTTTTTTTCGGAAACTGTATCTGAAAATGGACCGGAAGTAACGAACGGAGAAAAGATTTTCCGTCCCTTATTTTCAAATTGAACAATGGACCACGAGGACGAAAAAGATATATCGTGAGTTTCATAAAATGTGTATTGTTGCCTCTTAAAATTACTTCGGCAACTCTTGCAGTATCATGAAAAAAACTTCGCCAATCTTTGGTATAACAAAGTTCTGCAAAATATCGGAACATTCGAAGTTTTGGATAAAAACGACTCTGAGAAAAGACACGATATCTGTCCGGTTGAAACGCGAAGACAACGAAATATTACGATTCGTTGAAACAGAAAAACAAAGTATATAGTTGCAGGTGCATCTGATGGACGGCATCGTGTTCCCCATTATGCGAAAGTATATCGGAGCAACGCACAGAGATTTTGTGACGATGAGTTTAGCAGTAACATCGTCAGTCCTCATGGTGCGCGAATGTACGCGTAGTATAAAATGTATTTGAAAGGAACCTGTTGTCAAGTTCCGGTTTTTCAGGGTTCTTTGGATGAAATGGGAAGAGGGGAGGGGGGGAGTGCGAATGCGAGAATCTCCCCGCGAGTATCTCGATGCCGGACGCAGAGGGATCTTAATAAGGCGATGAAACCTTAGCGTACAACGTAAAAGGCGAGACGAGACGACATTGCGCTCGTACCATTCCGCTTTGGTACGGTGTCGAGAACCCGCACGAGGCACTCGGACTGACCACTATCTGCGTATAGAATAACTAGTCATATACAGCGCACTCGATACTTGCCATCGGATTTAGAACGACGAGAGGCAGAGAGACGCGCACTGCGCATCAACCCCCCTTTATCGAAGAAGATGTTGACCGGGTATACATGATTGCGCGGAGAGAAAAACACTTCTTGTGCGCAACGAGATCTGAGACGAAGACGCAGAAGGGACGGAGGATGATGATGATAATAATAATAATAATAATACGATCCCACGAAAAAAGCGTCTACGTTATAAAGATAGCAAAATAATAAAAATAAAAAACAGCAAAGAGCGGCAGTCAGTAAATAAAATATATTTCGAAATTTCAACTAAATTAGAAAAAAAAAATTTGTAAAAAATAAATAACTATCATTTTTTGTTATAGTTAGAGTTCGGAGAAAATATTTCATTTATAGATTTTTTTTCCTTTAACTTTAATTAATTGGATGGGTTTATATATTTTTTTTATTTTATTCGATATATTTAAAGAATATATACGAAAATATTTCTTGTATAATGAACGTCCATCGTGCGACTTCGTTAATTTACGACTGTCAGCCCGAGAAATTCGACACTTTTCTAGAGATAAAAAAAAAAAGAAAAATGTCACAAGTGACAAGGAACGAGAGAAAAAAAATATCAAACAGATGACTCGATTTTCGACAGTGGAATTCGATCCTCTGTTTCCCAGGGAAAACCGATGGGGCTACTGGCACTGCGCGAAGAGAACTGTTGATATACGTACAGAAACCGATGGGGCACCGAGGAGCGAACGATTTAAATCCTTGTCGTTTCGGCGTGTGGTATGCCAGTAACCGGATGCGAGAGTTTCGAAGGCTGATACTCGCGTACCGCGAGGAGAAGAGAAAAGTCGCACGCCATTGAGACTCTTTGGCTCACGTGTGCACGTAAGTAACACACGTGTTCGGGTGGAACACGTGTTACGACTGCATTTGGAATGATGCGGTTGCTGCTGTGCGTACGAACAGATATACGTTTCGGTATGTCTACAAACAACTCTACAATACTCCTTCGAGTACTCCGGGTACGAAAGGGTTCGGTCTCTACGCCGATAAATATCATTTAATGCATTCCTAAGAATTATTCCATATATTTTCTCTATATATTTCTCAATTATTGATATTTTAAAATGCTTGAAAAATTCGTTTTCAACGAAAATCATTGAGTTTCTCATAAACCGCAAAGCTAAAAAAAATCGAAAATTTCATTGTAAAAATGATCGTTGTTATCGTATTATCGACAAATTACTGTGTATAGCAGCAAATGTTTTTTCGCCGATTGGATTTGATTTACACGCTGTCCGGACGATTTTATGCCTCTCGAAAGGCACGGATCACAGGCAGCGTGAGAGCTGGCCGGGGATCTCGAGAGGCAGCAATGAGAGAAGCAGGTCTCTCCGAGTCTCGTGTTTAAAAGTCGCGCGAGCACCGATAGTTTGGACGGGATCCAGAGAATTTCTCGTGGAATGTAAGAAAAACATCTGGAAGGAGGAAAACAGGAAAAGGACAGACATATATATCTATAATGAGGTGAAGAAAAGAGCTTTGGCTCTGGTAACGAGAAACTCACGACGGCGGTGTGCCGTTCCGTGAGATGAGAAGAGCAGAAGACGGAAGAAACACGAGACAAAGATACGAAACTCTGGATGCGAGGCAAGAATAATGACAATAACAGAATCGTCGAGCAACAGCTCGAAAACAGGTGAACATCTTGCGATTCGTAGAAGGATACCTCACCAGAACTCTCAATTAACATCACTCAAAAAAAAAAAAATGGTAGTGATCGTCAACAAAAAAAAGGCAGAAACTCGTTGGAAAAATCGTGTGCACTTCCGTTAGATAAAAATTGATATCTCCGATGTTCCGTAATCTCGAAAGATTATCCTTATGACCGTTAGAACTTTCTAAATGGTTGACTCCATTATAAAATTCCAAAGACACGTAAAATGAAAAAAAAAAAAAAAAAAATTGGAGCGGCACACATTTTTGTCGTTGTGAAACGTTTTTTTTCACGGATATACAGAACATCGCGATAAATATCTCTTATATCAGAAAAATCCTTATTTTCAGTGGTAATTGTTTTTCATAGCTTTAGTCCTGAAGAAAAGTAAAAGACTTGGCAACCCGCAGATGGTGGCGCGGCGAACAACAGAACCCGAGACATTCCTATGCGCGTAAGCACCGCCCTCGTAAGTTTTACACATACTTCGTATGCGCGCGGTGTGAATATGGAAATGCATCTCTGTCGACGGGGTTCGACGGTATATTATACAGACAAAGTTTACAGCCAATAGGAAAATTCTACCTACAGCATTATTATAGGATAGCAGTAAGCTGATAGATAATAGTGGTGTTTGTGTGGGTGGAAGTCGTACGTATACACGAATGCAACGATGCAAACGGAAGTCACGTGGGCTGGTCGCACGTCTCGTCTCTGACGGAAGCCATGTCAATACGATTGCTTGGACTGTAGAAACGTCTGACTTCAGCTCTCCTCATTCTATCGTACGAAGAAAAAAAAAAAAGAAAGAAAAACATGATGCGGAAGACGAACAAAGACGTTTAATCCTTTTCATCTATGATCTTTTATTCAAACAGAAGAACACTGGAAAACATGTTGCATACGAAGACAATGAATTAAAAAACTTTTTTTTAATAGAATCGAATAAAATTAACTCGTAATTTGCAACTTATTCAATCAATAAAAAAAAAAAATTTCAACGCCATATTGCGTATTGTCTTATTTACCATCGCGCATTACTTTTTCAAAAAAAAAAAAAATTCGAAACAGAATTGTTCTCCGCGAGATGTATTGTTGCACGTCATAGGTATAACTCGAGTGCCTAATAGGAATTAGGGTTCCGATACATAGGCGTGTTATAGGAACGTTTCGAATTAGGGCAGCAGAGTGGTCGGAAGTCCATAATTATCGTTCGGCACTGTAGTTGAGTGCACGGGCCCACGAGCGATTGGTATTGCTCTGGTCACGATATACCGGTGGCATTATATTATGTGAGTAGCTTACAAACTATAGATATACTGGTATAGAAATTTAATATTTCCGGAGCAACGACGCAGGCCCAGTTCCGCCGATATAATTCCCACGTTAAGCGATCGAGGGGGGGTCTTGTGTAGTAAAAAAAAAAAAAAAAGAACAACGAAAGAGCCGCCGGAGGGGTGGAGGGATAGCGAGAGACCAGGTGGTGGCCAGACGTCGTAAGTTTTCCATCGTTAGGCTATTTAGCAATACATCGCGTTCTGTATAACGTTAGAATAGATAGAAAATAAACGAGTTAAATTGATAAAAAAAAAACAACTACGAGGACGAGGACGTCTTATGTACGTGCGCGCGTGCAATGACCCTTTCGCTTATCGATGCGACGGAACCGGTTAGTACGAAACGAGAAATATAGCATATTACATATAAATGTATGCGCGCGCAGCCAGGTGATGTATTGCAGGACTCTATATAGTCCGGTTGTTCCTTAACTCCAGATGATGAAATCATATTTATTTTTCATATTAAAGACGATATGTATGTAGCACGTGACGCATAAAAAAAAAAAAAAATTCCGAAAAATTCGTTCGTAAAAAAAATAATTGTAGCGTTTTATTTCGTTTTGATAAAAATTGTCTCAACATCGAGATAATTCGAAGCAAAAAAGTTTTCCGGTAAATTTCATTGTGAAGGTTCAATGACTCGAAGTTCTCATCGATGTCGTCGTTGTTTTACGACTGTTCGACCTTCGTACAGCTCGTTTCCGGAAGTTCTATGAGGTACTCGCACAGCAGTCTCGTACGAGTTACCCATTATCCGTGAGCCGTAAACGTGTGCATGGCACACCGTACCCTATAACCCCCAGCAGCGTACGAAAGGTCCTTCGTCGGTCTATTCAATACATAGACAGACCAACACTATGCGCTACGTCACTATTAGAGTGCCTATACTTTAGTCGTAGTTTTTATTTTATTTCCCGCCGATGTTGAAGATTAGCAGGAAAAGTAATAAAGCTCAGGGGGCCTTTGGTGCCCCACCGGTACGTATCGATAGTTCGTTGACCTTTTCTCTCTACGCGAACGCATCGCGAGTTGCATCGCACCTGTACACACCGCGCCCACCACCGACCCACAAATCCTATTATCTTTTCCCGTTTTCCGGAAGTTCGCCCTGTACTATAGCGCTCCGCGCTTTTGTTTTACGCAGAATATTGTAAAAAAAAAAAACCCATTTAATTTAATTCAGCAAATTTTCTCTGAACTCTGTAGTTCATTTTTTTCAATCAATTGCAATGGAAACAAATGAATTTCGGTATAAAACTTTCATAAACCGGCAGTTTCATTAAAATTCATGCATAGAATGCATTCGCCCGAAATATTTTTTGGTACGCAATTAATTTTGAAAAAAATTCTAATTTCGTGTTAAATACCCTAAAATGTAATATTTAGTCCCATTCGACATTTGACATTTCTGTACGTAAAAAAAAAGTACAAAACAAAGCCGCGTTTAAACGTGAGTTCGGTACTTCGCGTACTTCGCCTAATGAGGCCCCTGAAGTTCGCCCGCCTGAGAACTTCAGACTGCTCGCTTAATAAAAAAAAAAGGGGTGAAAAAATTTTTTGGAATAAATTGCTGTACAAGCGCTCCCCGAGAAGTACTTTTTCTTTGACGGCACGGGAATAAAAATTCATTAGAAATATCTGCGCCGTTATTACGCGGAAAGCTCGACGTCGCGTTTCGCTTCCAACGGAAATTCCGCTCATTCGTAAAAAGTTGCATAGTGGTTAAAAAATGAAAATAGAATTCTTAACTGAAAGACTTTAAAGACCTCTATCCCTCGACTGCGCGATATGCATATGCGCGCGATTCGTCGAGTGGTTATAATGATCAAACCTCATTATCCCCGTTACGTATCTGCAACGTTCGCTGTCCCCGTATTAGATACACTTTCGCACCTGGTAACAAAAACGAGTCTATTGGATGACTACCAGTACCGGAATAAGCGACGACGACGAGTGTAAGTGGCAAACCGTACGAGATACGCCTACCGGCCACCCACACTTTCTATCTCACGTCTATATGTATCTATGCATTAACTTTAATGGCACATTCGCGTAATCTACGCATACCTGTCTATATATATTTACTATATGTTTACTTGACAAACTACAATGCATACAAGTGCATAGATTACCGCGTATTCCCCGCATTATTCGCGTATACGCTTATCACGAGGCTTAGTTAGATTATCATAGTGGTCTCGTTGTTGAGAGGTTGAATAGCTTCGCCTACGTCGTAAAACACGAGAAATCGGGGCAAAATGGACCATCATAAAAAGTTTCTCACGCGACATGCTTCGCTGAAAGATATGACGAAAAATAAAAAGGATTCTTCTCTTCGTAAAAAACGGACTCGTCCTCGCGATATATACGATATATAGTGACCGGTACCGCCCGAGGGCCCGTTTTACCCCGCTATCATCTACGTGTCCATTAGCATACGCATAGTGCCCATTTGCGCATACAGCCAGTAGAACATAATACAATGTGCTCTCACTTGCTTTGCTCTATGGTGTTTCTCCACCTCTCTCTCTCTCTTTCTCTTTCGCGGTATGTATATAGATTGTTATGCTGCGCAGAGTATATGTATATATACGCACCATAGCGCGACAAGAGCGCGTTGCTAACCTAACGGTGCTTTAAAGTGCTGGAGGGGCGACGTGGATAACACGGGCTGTATATCAACGTGTCACGGTGATCTTCCGTAGCAGAGAGCTTCATGGATGCGCGTGAACTGCGCCGACCCCCTCGCGGCATATACATACGTACACCTCCTACGTGTTCCCTATTGGAGCACAGAGGCAACTCTGTGCTTTTGCTCTGTACTCTCTGATGATGCTCTTCGCTTTCTCACTTCTGTGGAACAGTAGGGGCTTTCTGACACCAGCGGATCGATACCCTACGAGAAGAAAGCTGTCCGCACGCGTTTGCTGAGATTGCAGCGAACATTGAAAGGCAACGCGTCAATCGACACCGATGCTTTGCACAATAGTTTACGAGGAAGTTATTCACATATATATTAATTTGTGATACTAATAAATTTATTGTTTAATTGAAATTTTATATATTTAACCCTTTCGCTCCGATTTTTGGCGAATTGTTAATAGGAATTAAATCGATTGGAAATATGATTTCCAATCAAAAAATTCAGTAAAATAATATTTTTACCGTTATTTTTAACGGAAAAAATGATTAAGTTTATTGAAAATTTATTTATGATAAAAGAAAGTTAATACTGTGCAAAGCTGAAAAAGGCGTTTTTATTGCGAATCGATCTTTTTTATGAATAGCTGATGTGGGATTATAGGCTTTCGATTGAACTTCTAAAGACCCGCTCGGGGCTTTGATTTTATTTGGTAAAGAATTTTCGTCAAGGACGTCGACTCCGAAGTCGTCACAATTCAACGTGGAAGAGTATATGGTGCGTGCGAAAACTTCACTAACGCGATATTCAGCGATAGTCAGACAGAGATTTGCCGGTCGATGACACGACTTCGTGACCTTGTACCTCGTCGTAGTCGTCGTCTCGCTATGTATAATTGGATGTCGAGAGCAATGACCAATGTCGAGCGACGACGACGACGAATACATTGAGCTCTTTCTCTCTCTGACACTCTGCTCCTTTAATTTCCACGTGCCCTCTGCGTCTCCGAAGTAACGAGACGCAATGATTTTTCGTTCAGATCGTTGAACCGTCGAAAGGCTTTCGGAGATATTAAATTCATCACCAAACGACGAAAAACGTCAATTTTTTTTAATAATAAAAACTTTTATAGACTAAAGTGAAAAATTGATTACGCGAACAGCGATGAATTCGTAAAATATTTTTTTCTGAAATCAGCGGGATTTCGAAGGAATTTTTTACACCACCATGTAATATTCAAGTTTGTTAAATTTTTACATTTTTCACGCAAAAAATATCGTGATAAAAAAAATTACTATAACTTCGAAAAAAATCTTATGGATTTGAAATTTATTTAAATATCTCACGGATCGAGACATTCTCCGTATTAATTAAGGCCGTTTATCATACGGGGACAGTCCATCGGTTTTCTTTGACCGCAGGATGAAGAATGCCGGCCATAGCAAAAAAAAACCGGACCCCGAAGCTAAAGACGTAGCAATTGCGTACACAAGCGAAGCGCAAAAAGGTGAGAGCCCCACGTTGGTGCGGACACAAAGATATTCGAGATACGATAATGCGAGATGATCGAGTTACGAATAGCATCGCGACGATCGTCGGCTTGGACGACTTGCATCGTTTGTTTATGGTTCGTTGGAAGTCCCCTTACGGTAGCGTGACGTCCGTATATTCCATGATAATCCGATGCGTTTGTTACCGTGCGATTGAATTGCAAAACCGCGACGACAAGAGAGACCGCCCCGACGAGGGCGATCCAATGTGGCGAATCTCTTTCACCGTAACATCCACATCGTCGTTTTTGCCGTTGTCGCGCAGTGCCTTCTCCCGGCCATTCAAATGAATTCATCGTTCCGAAAGCTTTATCTTTATCTCCGCGGGCTCCTGTCTTTATTCCTTTCACCCGTAGCTGCGTCGTTTATCCAAATCCGACAAAGCGCAATGTCATCTTTCGTTCTCCAAACAAAATCCCGGCGCGGCCGATTTTACGACGAGCGAAGATAATGCTCCGCGCGAGAGCGCAATGATAATAATCCGTTATAACGATTTGCTTCGTTACAACTTTCTTATTATCCGTGAACAATTAGATAAATTGCTCGAAAGATAAACGAGAAAACGTTGAAAACACTTTCACTCGATTGTTTACTTTGGTAAAATTTTACCGTCGATGATGACTTTCTATTGATAAAAATCGCAGAGTAGCGATGGCAAAAAAACGCATTTGCAATATCAAAACGTCGGGAAAATGCATATGCCGCGAGGAAATTGCATAAGGATAGTTAGGGGTTCCAGTTATCCTGTGAAAAACTTCGGGATATTGCGCATGCGGCGTTGTGCACAGTCGTGCATCAAGGGGAGAGTCCTGGACACTTGGATTACGAGGTTACGGTGTCTTACGAATGCGGCTTGAGGCGCACCGATCAGTGCTTAAGTATAGAGCATGACGATACGCCATTTAAGGGGACTGGAAAGTGAAATACAATCGTATAGACGACTTCGCCTATAAAGTCGTTGTTCGTGGATTTCGAGACCAGTTATAACGGATATTTATCGAAAAAAAAAAAAAAAAAATGTATCGGATAATTTAAAATTTTTTAGTGTTTCTCGTGGATTTCGAGAGCAGTTATAACGGATATTTACCAAAAAAAAAATGTATCGGATAATTTCAAACTTTTTAGTGATTCACGTGGATTTCGAGAGCAGTTATAACGGATATTAATCGAAAAAAAAAAAAAAAAATTGTATCGGATAATTTCAAATTTTTTAGTGATTCACGTAATTTCCATTTAGGATGACGAATAATTGTAGCACTCGCTTCTCATAGGTATGCAGGCGTTTGCCTACAGGAAATCGTATATTCTATTCATACGAATAGCCCTATTGCACGTAAGTACGTAGACATCCTATGCAACATAGAGGTTTAGTTTGTAAAGTCTGCATCCTCTACCGTAAAAGCCAGAAGACTAATTCGTGGTATACGTGAATTTAGAAAGTACGAACAACCGCCGCATGATATAGAAGTGCCCCTCTATGATATGTACACTTTTCGCACAGATACAACCGCACACTATCATACGTATTCACCTAATTGCGCGTCTCTTGCGCAATCCTTCTCTTCCACCGGTCGCGAAAGTTTCCGGATATTTTCTCATATTAACTTCAATAATTTTTCCGCCACGAGCGTAAGCAATGGCGCGCCCCAACGCCGCTCGCGTGTACGTGATTCGATTTTCACTGTAACATTTTTCGCACTTTCGTTACTTCGAGATTATGTTATACTCGTCTTCCAACAACTTTGGCTTTTCTATGTAAACTTTATTTCCTGATTAAAAAAAAAATGGCATGAAAAAAATGTATGGGATTTATTATCGGGATTTTTTTTTTTTGCACCAAATTCCTATTTTTAATGAATTTTTTTTTCCGATGAACGAGAATCTGACAATTGTTTTACTTCGAGCGCAATATTCCGTGTGTAGAGTCGGGAATAAAAAAAAATGATAAAATTTCGATGATACAAATAGCGGCTGACAGTGTGTTGTTATTATCGATTTCTCGATTCCTCTGTACACTTTTCCTTCTCACCTCGTTCGAGAAAGTGGAGTAACGAATGCCACGAGAGAGTGCAAATTTTGCTTCTGGCGCACAGAGATCGCTCTTTATTCGCGTATAGGTACGTTTCGAGGGTTCAGAGGAATTATCACGCTTGTCTTTTCTCTCTGGGCGGATTAAATGAGGTCGAACCCGCGGGGTTTGCCCCGCGACACCGATATCTCGATCGTGTAACGATCATTTTCATTGACCCCCTACTCTTTGGCCCCTTTACTCTGCTCCACGATAATAAACGTCTCGAAGTTAAAAAAAAAGGCGGCAACTCAATCAACGACCCAATGAAAATAACAAGAAATAATAAATAATCTGATTTACAAATTTCGATATAATCGAAATATATCGAAAAATTTGTATAAAATAAAAATCTTCCGATTGCAGATTTAATTTTTTTTTATTTGAAAAACGACTTTTCAATGATTTTTTTTTACGGTGAATGTTACTAATAACTTTTTTCCTTCGAGGCATTGTTAACCTAAACATTAGTTTCTGTTTCTTCGATCTTAAAGACATAAAGAATAAAGGGTGTGCCTCCTTTGTTTTCGCGCATACATGCGCCATGGCGTCAACCTATGGGAAATGGAATAGGAGTTGCGAGACGAGATAAAGGAGACGGGGAGTAATAATTTCGTGTAGATTATTATTTTATGAGTTGTACAACGAAGGTGCACGTGAAGTGCGCGCGGAAAGTTAAGGTCGCGACGACCGGAAAGTATCTGGTATCTCCTTGAAACGGCATGATCGTTCTGACACACATTCCCGCGGCTAAAAAGACTCTTCGTAAGAACTCTAACTCCTTTCCGTACTGCTGCTCATACGTACGTACGTACGAAGCCGCTATGATGCAGCTAATGGCCAGAGGGATCGCGTTCGCTTGTGCACGAAGTTTACGTAACGCGCGAAAGGGAATCGTTGCGGCTAGAAACTTGTAGTTGATAATACAGTTGGAAAACGCGTTGCCGCATGGAAACGAACGACTCTGGGATACGACGAAAGAGTTTATATAGCAGACGAAATAAAAAAAAGAGGACTGCAGAGTATATTTCCCAGAAGGCCGGTTTATATTTTATAGTTTCGTAAACACGGGAAAAGTAGGGTAAATACAATTACAGTTGGTTCGATTATTTACTGCTATAAAAATTATAGCATGCAGAGCGGCATCCTCGGGGAAATATGTTACGCGGTAGAAGGTACTTATTTTTCAATTAATTACTTTAAATTGTTTTTAATATTGTATTAACTTCTCGATTTTTACTGTCGAGTTAAACTACAGTTTTTCAATTTTTTTTTTTTTTTTTTTTTTTTTTCATTTGAAATTATAGTGTAATTACGAAAAAAAATAGTTTTATATCTTTTAATATCGCGTAATAAAACGGAATAAAAATTATGCATCGGAGTTCAATTATTTTAATTGCATTTATTTTACATATAATTTTTTTGTGTGACGAAAATCTTTCGGCACTGTTTCCGTATCGGGAAGAATCGAGAACGAAGAAATTGTCGTGCGAGATTCCGGTCGCTCTTGAAATTGAGCGTCGAACGAGTTTCTCTTTATCGCGGACCCGTAAAATCGGCTAAGAGACACCTGCCATAGTCGGTTGAGTCTCAGCGGAATGAGGGAAAAATGAAAAATAAAGAAAAGACGAACGAAAAGGAAGATGCGGAGAGAGAAAGAGACGGCGAGGTACATGGGCCTTGAAACTTTCTGGGGCTTCGCTCGGACACACCTGCACCCACCTGCAGTATAATTTCGCCAGGTGAGATCGAGAAATCGCGGTTCGATCGAGAAGCCATAATCGGAAAGAAATTTTTGCACGTTGCATCGCGTCTTCGGCAATTCATCGAGGTTTTCGAACCGAACGAAATTTATACGTGACGATTATGGGACGAATGTCGACACCGACACAATCCCCACAAATGAGAGTGTTACGGCGTTTTGTTATTTCAAGAACGTGTTGAATGCCGGAACTTACCTCGTGAAACGGAGGGTTGTTCTTGTTTCTGTTGCCATTGGAGGTGTTGTTGATGGAGGAAAGGGCGGTAAGAGTCGCGGAGCCGACACCCCCGACCGGCTTGCCGCCGACTTTTGTTCCACCACCGCCGACATCCTTGTGCAACGTTCCTGGACTCTGTAATAACACGAAAAAATGTTTCTCGTTTATCGTGGTGCACTTTTATCCGCTGTCGACGAGAATACGATAAAAAAATATTAAAACTCAATTTCAATATTGAAAAAAAAAAAAAAAAAAAGAAGTTTAATTTAACCCTATTTAACCCCTTAACATAGAATTTAATTTTTTTTTAGTACTTTTCTTGCAATTATCACGTCGCTTTCATTAGCAGCGACAAGCAGTCAAACTTTCATGTTTTTTATTAATGATAAAGAGTAGTTTTTTATTTTTATTCGCAGAAAGGACCTAACGAAGCTAATTTATTATTTAATTGACCAGTCGTTCGCGTTAATCTCGTTGACATTAAGCTATCCTTTGGCTCACTGTACCTCAATGAATACACACTTCCGCCGCACATGGCAACACATACAAAATCGTCCGCGAAGTAATGCGTACGCGCGGCTCGAAAGGATTTAGTCTAAACATACACTGTACTCGCGTTGCGTATACAATAATCAGAAAGACAAAGGGATGACGTGGATGGTTTTAAGTGCGAGAAGGACAGAGTAAAAAAAAGGAAAAAAAAAAAGAGATACGGATAGAGACGGACGACTCGGCCTTTCGTATTATCAGTATATGCACGTGCGTCCAGCAGTAACAGCCGCGCGACGAGCTGTAGAAAGGCACTTCGTGCCTTTAATATATTCCACAGTAAAAAAATAAATGAGAATCTATCCGTAAACACAGCAGAGCGTTAAATGTGCCGCACCGGAACTCGCAATGAATGTAATCTTTAGATGATTAATAACCACAGAGGAAAAACCGAATATCCGTTCTTTTTCACTACTTTTCCCACATGTGCGAAGACCTTTCGGAAGATAAAACACGAAAAAAAAAAAAAAAAAAAAAAAAAAACGACAACTATTTCAATCGCAACTTAACGTTCATTCATTTGATGTTCGTTAATATACAGAGGAAGAAGACAATGAGGGATATCTATAAAAAGATCGTCGGAAGAAGAATAAAAAAAAGATGAAAACAATAATCATCCCGCACCAAGCGACTCACAATGACGCGGAGTTTTGCGAACTTGAGTTGACGATTACTAAACAGTTAAATGAAGGCAAGAGATATATATATGTATGTATGCGCAGAGGGAAATTTACCAAACAATGCCTCTGCAGCATTGCCGGGTTGGAGTGAGACATAGACAATTAGGTGGAGCGTCTTGTGTTACACAGCAATGCAAAAGACAATGGGACACTCGTTGTGCGCACAGTAGTTGAGATATACATATATATATATGTATATATAATACATAAGCGCGCACTTGCGGAGCAGATGCTCGCAGATGTTATGCTTTACGCGTATAGAAACCTTGAAGGATCCTGCAGATGACTATGTATGGTACTTATACGTTTACAAAGTTATTATAACAATTCCAAAAGAATTACGCAGCTCTTCGTGACGTTTTTATCCTGGAATGTCCAATCTTCTTGTGATTCAGTCCGAGACAATCGGTGAAAATTTCACGAATGCTCGGATGCGTTCTCATCTCAGGAGATTCGAAGAATCCTTCGAAGTAGCGTTACGGACTTTACGTTACGACTGTCTTACGATTTAAAAAAAATGTCGTGCAATTTTAATTGAGCTTTTAGCGCGAACACAATTTTTTTCACGTTCCATTGAGCTTTTTAAAAAATACAGCAGTTAAAAGTGCTTCGACGCTTCCGCTAAAGTGCTGCAGTGATTCAGCGGATTAAAAAAATGCAATTATTTGTGATCGGATTAAAAAATTTCTTACGAAAAAAAAATTAATGCCGCCGCAGCAAATTTGATTGGGCGAATGTGTAACATCGATTGTTTTATTATGTTAGATAGAGCTTCCGGCGTGTTTACCCGGTCAACGAGAATCTAACGTCACGCACGCGGGGGTGTTAAACACGGATGCAGAACGATATGACGATAATAACAATATTGAGGCCGTTGAATCTGATAACGTAAATTTACGCCCATTCGCCCGAGTGACGCATAAGACTGCATCGAAAATTCTCGCGAATCGTATTTTATCGAAAACGAAGCCAATTTAATTTTGAAACAATAATTACTCATTAAAAAAACAATTCATCATTGGAGAGAAAAATAAAAAAATTCAATTGATGTTTATATCAACGAAAGTCAGAAGCAAATTTTATGTTTGAAATTATTTATTTGAGTGATTTATTCGTTGGCATCGAATTAATAAAAATCACGGAGTAAAAACACTTTTTTATTCTGAGCACAAATTTTTTACCGGCCATTGTTTTTTATTACTTTGCACAAAAAATTATTCAATTCTGACACTCATTTGCCAGTCGAAAAAAATTGAACGATATTTAAATATTATCGATCGAAAGTGGAGCAGTTAGAAAATAGTAAAACAAGTCTCAAGCTGCCGGAACACACATTTTCTTCACTGTTCGCGATCACAAGCGATAATTCCGTAGAAATTTTGATGATAACGATAAATCAGTGAATCGACTCGAATTACCACGTTTTCACTCGCCACCACAAGGTACAAGCGTCTACTGCTCAGATATCGCGATGCACGTTCTTTCGTCTCGCATCTCTTATCTCACTATCGATAACCGCGATATATATACGTATTTTCTAACTTTTTTTTTTCTATTTTCTCAAACCAGATATCGATCCACGCGACTTTATACGGGTTCGATAAGTAATATAGATTTGTAGAACACTGCCGTACGAGGCTCGAGGCCATATAGTCATCAAGTATTATCAGAAAGAATGAGCTTTTTGCTTTTTTTTGCATTATTCGCATTCGTGATAATGCATTTTTTTTTCTACGCGTTCATTAAATAGGGCAAAGGTATTGTAATGGTCGGAACAAAAGCTCGAGTGAAGGTAGAGAAGCTGACGAAAGACGTGGAACAAGAGGACCACTGATTTTTCTCGCTCGCGCTCGCATTTTTCTACCATTATATTTAATGAAGCCAATCGAGACTCTCATCGCTCATTCCTTTGCAAATTCACGTAGTCTGCCTCCCTTACCTTGAAGAGAAGAGTCTCTATTGTCTCTCGGAGCAACTACACGCGATCCTTAATTAATTAAAATCTTTTTCGCTCGTTTATTCACTTCTGAAGGTGCACAGCGGATAATCAATTCATAATATATTCCAAGTTCTTCCCTTTCATTATTATTATTTAATTACGAGTGAAGATGTAATATGTACCGTTAGTTCGAACGTTCATCGCGTCATCGCTAATGTACATTTAACTAGAATTTTACAGTTATTAACATTTTTTCACAGCAAAACCGCTATTTTGCTACCAAGTCGACCGAAGAATGCAATCAGAAAAAGCAAAATCAGTATAGGTGATTAAGTCGACTTTTACGAAAAATCGAACAGCAAAAAAACGTTAATTTACTATTTCGTGTCTCAAGTTATAAAAATCTTAAATTTTTTATAAATTGTGAATTATTTGAGGAATTAAAGTTGCACATCGATTGCACAATTTCAATCGATAAAAAATTTTTACGGAAAGAAATATGGAATGTTTTTTCAACGGCAATTTCAACGAAGAGTTTCGAAAATTTTATTTTCCGCGAGCGCGCTTACGAAGATAAACACACAAAGTCTCATCTTTCATCACATTTTCGTGTGGCTGAAGTCGAAAAGAGGTATAAGAAACAGAAGAGAAGCCTTGCGCGGGCCTTTCGCCTTGAGAGTCGCGCGACAGCTGTTGCAGCCTAAGATCAAAACGACGAGACGAAACACACGTTGGTTTTCAGCGAAGGGATGAAGCAGGATAGAGATGAGAGGCGTGTCAAAAAGGAAGATTGTAAAAGGAAAGAAAAAATATAACAAAAAAAAGATTGCAAGACGAGGTTTCGGAGCCTATCATTAGACACGAGGCGAAAAGCTGCGGCTGGTGCTGCAAGCCACAACCCTTTGCTTTGGCTGTCCACGCGAGAGCGAGAGACATTCAACGCATTTATTTTCGCGATATTTCGAGGCTCCGCGTGCGCGCGCGCGCTGCAAAAGGAATCGAGGCGCACACCTGGTTCTTTGAAAAATCTCTTGTGTAGAGCAGGTGATATCGAGAACTGTTTGAGGTTTGCGCTGCGTGCTCTCTGCCGATACCTTCGGTGGAAAAGGAGGAGAAAAAAAATCTCATACGCAGGTGATTCTCTTCGCAAAGTTTACTCGCGTGGCTCTCACAATATTCATTCGAAAAACCTCTCACACGTCTCTCGACGTCTCGAGAGCCTCTCGAGTCAAGATGTACCGAGACAAGAAGCGGTAAAAGAAAGGAGAGGGGGTAAGAGGAGCTGAGAAACTAAAGGACAAATAAAAAGGCGAAACAGTGAGGTTTTCTTCAACGTGTCGAATGAAGTTTCGAATATTTCTTGAAATCTATTTAAATCGACAAAAAAAAAATAAAAAAATAATAAGATATATAATTCTCGATCGCAATGTTTACGCTATTTAAAATACCATCAAAATTAATGCCTAATGAGATTTACAAAATACGATACGTATTTTTTCACCTATATCTCCATCACGACGCAAATTTACATACAATCAATTTTTTTTTGGCTGATTGTTGCGAAATCGATACGGCAGGATGCCGTCCGTTGCTTACATCCGGTCTGTCGATACCATGTCGATATTATAATAGTAAAGGCACTAAATTCTGAACAGCAATGTTCTACAGAATACCCATTTTGTGTAGCAAAAGCGACGAATGAGTCTTCGATTTGCAGTGAATTTTTCCGCACAATGTCATTGTTGCATTCCGGTGTTCACAGTGGATAAAGTGAAATAACGAGACGAAGGAAAAAGACCGATAGAAACGAGAAGCTCAGGTTGGCAGATGCATCGCTATACCTGGACACCTGCCAACCTGCGGGGTCCCCGACTCCCAGCCGACAACAAAGGGTTTGGCTGCTGCAGAACGGCTTAGAAAAACGTGCGCTTTTGCACACAGCGATCAACGACAAAAGTAACCAATTGGTTGTTCTCACGGCTAAATTTTTTTTTTTCGGAAAATGCGAAAATTTCCGTTGCCTTAAAAATATTTTTTTTAATATGATTTTTTTTTTAATCCGAAAAAATGTGAAAAAATTCGGAAGAATACATCGCTATTCTACTTTGCATCGCTAAATATAGCTGCGATTTTTTTTTTAGTCGCTAAACCGTAGTTGGTTAATCTTTGCGGTGCGGATACCGTAATATGTACGGAGCGTTATATACATATACTCGAAACAGCATTAGTTGTATTTTCTTTCTCGTTCTGAGAGAACGATATATTATTGTACATTCGAGACTCGCGTTCGATACTTCCGCGCTGACCGGCGAGGACCGATCAGTTCTCGTATATCTCGATCACGATAAATCTGTCGGTTGCAACGGGAATAGCTGTAAGCATGAGCTGTACACAAGACAGGTATAGCACACACGTATATATCTTTGCTGAGACAACTCGCATACCTGAATCTGATCTTATCAGATCGATATACCTTCCCCTATTGGATTGATATATCGTCTATGCTGTATATGCAAACGCGTTTAGTTTATTGCCGAAGATTTCTTTCGAATTTGTAGCAAAATCATTTTTTTCGTAAATAAACATCATTATTATTAATTGTGAATAATTTATAACCGCATATTTAAAATTTTTAAAATTTTTTCGTAAATTCGTTCGTTCGTTCGAGTCCTCGTCTTTGTAGGATTAGTGAAGTTTAATACTTTTTTTTTTATTTTGTAATAATTTTAATGAGATTTTCGGTGTACTTCAATCCTAAAATAGGTTAATAAGAATTCATAAACTTCATTAAATTTATTATTATATGTTTCGTTAATATTCTGGAGTTCTTTGTATTTTTTTTTTCGACGCGCGTTCTTTTCTATGTGAAGAAAATACACCGACGACTCGTGAGAGGCTCGGCGTTCGTCGAGATTTACACGATTGATCACCCGACTCCTTTAAAAGAAATAAAGAAGTAACGTGCGGTGGGAGTTCGGTACGCAGGTGTATCATGTACGCAGCATACGCAGTTTGTCGTACCTTCTTGTAAAGTACCGTGATACACCGCGATGCGCTGTGATGCGCCGTGGGCGCATTTCCGTGAATTCCGCGTCGCATTCTAGCGCTCGCTGCGCACTCGAAGAATTCTAATCGTCGAAACGTTCTTCTCATAGTTCTGTCCATCTACGCTCACTAATCCGTCGCATCGTCGTTAACGCCGATGCCTACAACTCTCACGATTTCAAAGCGAAGCGAGCAAAAAAAAATGTTTTTCTGTTGACTCGAATTGCACGAGAGATAATATCATTATAAGTAGATATACGTGTACAGTAACAAGAGGCGGCACTGTTTTGCCGGAAGAAATAAAACATCTTCGAGAGAATTGACCTCGGAATCTTTCGTACTGATGCGCGCGAAACGCGGAAGCCGAAGATCTGAGAAACGAGGACATTTCTTTGATGCTAATCTTTCGTTTAGTCGATTAATCTCGATTGGAAATCGATTATCGCCGAGTGTCGCAGGATACCCGTAATAACAAATGTACGCACCGCTCGACTGATAGCGGTAAAAAAAAAATCAATAGGCAATAGACAGCAAATACCTGCGTCGCAAAAAAAATCCTCAAGTTATGGGATAAACGAAGAGTTCGTGCGCGAGAGATACAAACGGGTTGAAAATCGTGTCGCGATGTTTATGAAAAAATGTAGTTAATTTTTTTTTTTTCAATAAGATAAATCGGATGACCTTAATAAAATTCCAATTAAATTCCAAAATTTCCAATTAAATAATAAAAAAAAAAGATGTGTTGCACTTTTTTTTCACGGGAAAACGAATGCCGAAAATAGAATGAACTGGTTTCGCGGATATCTCTCGACCTCAAAGCCTTAAATCGGTGAGATTACAATTCGAATCGATGATAAATCCATTCGACCAGTTCTCATTATTTTCTCAGATAATAATAACGTGTATACGGTGAGACCACAATCCGCGCGCATATCTTAAATCAGTATTATATTATCGGAGGGTGTTCCGGATCGCGAAACAAGGCAAATCGAAGCTGTCGGGACGAAATTTTGAGGTCACGATTGCGCGTGTTTATTGCACCACGTGCATATAAACTCAAAAAAAAAAACAAAAAAAAACCATTTTCGAAGATTACGATCCGTAATGGCGCAATATAGGTCGAAGTTTTACAGCATCCGGGTACTCGAGACTTTTACAGTCTCATTTTTTTGGTTTTTTTTTTTACTCCGACTCTCTACTCATCGGTTATCTCTTTCTCTTTGTTTATCTCCTCTTAATAGTAAACACATAACTTTCCGCATGAGAGTATTACGGTGTCTCATGCAAAATTACGGACGCTTGGTTCGTTGAACGCCGTCAAAGTTTCGCACTGGACCGCGTCCACTACGGTGGGGAACAAGCGCCGTTTGGCCGTTTACGGCGGGGGTCAAACGTTTAAGTGAAACGAGTTTAAAGATTCTTATTTCTCTTTGCTCTTTCTTCGCTGCGGTTTATGCCGAGAAAAGACGAGTGCGTGCGTACGTGCGTGCGTGCGATCGCCTGGCAAACACGCACTCTCCAAACACAAGAAGAGTTCACCATCGAATTGTAGTGTCTCTCGTTGCGTGGCAATAAACGCCTATGTGCGGTAAGTAAACTCGCGAACGTCGGGGGAAATGAAAACGCGGTTACTGTGCGTTTACAGCAGTACGATTATGTTTGATATATCGGTGTGAAAAGAGGCGGAATACTGGAGCAACAGCAAAAACATAACAACGCGACTGCGCGCAAAAGTATTTTTCTTATGTAGGCCAACGCTCAATTGTCTCCGTGCACCGTTGCGCGTTACTTGCGTTCCGGTGCGAGTTACGTAGACGAAGTTAGACGAAGTCTCGACGACGAAGACGACCCGACATCGGGCGACGTTTAACAGCTAAGCTGCTCCGCCTGCGTTAACTATACGAGCGGAATGGAGTCTTTTCGTTTCGCGGAAGCACAACGAGAGCTGTGCGAACGAGAAACTACGATATATCGAACGAAGACGAAGAATGAAATCGGGGGCGGCACGAGAGTGCACGCCCCTTGTACGCACCTTATGGCACAGCAGGCGCACTCGACAACACTCCGTATGTATTCCATCAGCTGTGTCCGCAACACGCACTTGGTGCAATCGTTTGCGCATTGCGCTCGAAAGCTCCGTAGAATCAAGAGGATCTTTTTATCGAGGGCACTTTAAAAGCTTTGCATTTTTTATAATGCGTTTGTAATTTAAATGGGTACATTTCTGTATTTTTTTTTTATTTGCCGAAAATTAATTATTTTTCAAAAAAATTTTTTTTTTTTGGTTTTATATTTTTGCAATAATTTTATGTGTTTTTATTTTCCGCTATTTTATCAATATTCTTTTTATTAATTTTCTATTCACATATACCCACTTCGCATTATCACAATCTACGAAGATGGTAACGCAATTTAGAGATTTTTTTTTTTTTTTCGAAATCAAAATAGAAATTTTCGTTAAAAAAATGTCACGAAGAAAAGGTAAAAGTTTTTAGATTCCGCTTAAAGACTCGGGGTTTCGATGTTTAAAAAAAAATGTTGACAAGTGAAGGGTGTCTTTGAGTGCGCGAGATGCTGTTAGCGTCTGCGCAGCCTGTCGCGCTTAATCCAAGAACGTTCAGAGTCATAGGATTCTCGGTAAGACGACAGACTAAGCATTGGAGGCGCTCGCGCTCGCGCTCTACCATCTAACTATATATCAGACAGACAGACAGACAGACGTATACGTAACACGTATGTGTATGTAGACGTGTAAAGCGTAACGTACGTCGCTGCACTTGGTCGTAAGTCACGGGAAGGCAAAGTCATCGTATTTGCCTCTCTCGCCAGGGCGAGAATCCCAAGTTGTGTTACACGCGCACTCTCTCATCGCCTCGAAGTTCTTTTATCTGTAGATGTGTTTGCGTGAACACACGCGCGCGCGCGCGTTCTCGCGACAGGACGAGAACCGGAGACTTTTCTATGCACACACCTTCGACTGTACGGCTCGAAGGTTTCACCATTCACAAATGGACCTGAGAGTTAACCGTACGCCGCTAATGCGACGAACGGTTTCTACCCGATCGATGCTCACCGCTCTAATTGGCACTCGTGAAAACGTCGAGGTTCGCGACTCCCAAGCACACGAACGCGCGCTTCATAGTTCGCGGTTATAAAAACCCATTTAGTATTATACACCGTTTTAAAGGTCCGTTAAACTCGTTAATACGACGTTCTTTTATGATACTCTTCGAAAGTGAAAGAAAAATGAAATACTCTTTGAAATAAAAATTTAATTATTGAGCAACTAATAGCTTCCAATTTACTGTGAAAAAACGGTATGATGAACCCGGTAGACTCCGAAAAATGTCACATCGGAAACCTGTTATTTTTAGTACCGTATGCGAAATTAACGATTAATTTCGACATATATATGCCCCTTACATCCCGATGTATGAATTTCACTGAAAATAACCTAATTTTTTTTTTTTTTTTCGATTTCATTTCCGATGTAAAAAATCAAAACACGAATTAAAAACATCGGAAGAATCGTCAATGATGACGAGGAAAATCTTAAATAGATGAAATGAGCCGCAATAATACGGAAAAATAGAATATATCGAGAAAAAAAAGGATGGACGCGATGTACTCTTGACGATTTCTCACGTGTCGCATTCCCTTGCAATTGAATACTCGTCTCTGGAACATACCGAGGCGCGCTATAATATAATCTATCGATATATACCTGCGGACATATGTATAGATATTTATAGCAATACATAATGTATTACATATTTGCCATAATACCTCGACGCCCAGTCTCGTTGAGAGGAGCTATGGACATCTTCACGGTTCGCTCAACAACAGGGTCGAGAGATCCCCGTTCGACGAGATTACCCGATGTACCCCGACCGCGTATATACACACGGAGTTTAAAAAAGAACGACGCGGTATAATTAAAAAATGTAATAACCGCGAGAAATAAAAATCAATTTGAAAAAAAAAAAAAAAAAAGAAATTCCAAAATTTAATTTCCATTGAAAATTTCGTTTCCGTTCCCTTCAATACCGTCGATGTATATTAATTTCAAAGTATCAAACATTCGCGTAAAATACGATGTAACAGGTAAAGAATAAAGTCGGCCAAAAGTGACGTCAATGAGAAGATCGATTTTGCAGGATACGAGAAAATGTTTAAAGCGGATTCGAACTTTGAACTTTTCATACGCAACAGCCCTCGAGCTTTCGATAGTCTCGAATGATAAAAATCCACTCACGGAGAAAAGGTTCGGAAGTATATACATAATTCGCATATCGAATACGAATAAAAAAAATATATGTTCGTATTTCTGCGGATCAAACTTTAAACTCGTCCGATTGAAAAATTCTCGTATTTTATTTCAATATTTCGCGCGAAAGAAAAATGCGATTCTTTCGCGTGGGAATGTCCGTGGGACACACTGTATAATTCCAATACGAAGATACATACGTGGTGCACCGGGTATAAAAATATGTACGGTACAGTGAGTAGTAACTTGACGAGAGTAGCGAGAGAGCAAAGAGGGAGAGACGAAGACGAGGAGTCAGAAGAAGACGGCAGAGAAGAAGGGAAGGAGACTCGAGACGACCCTCGTAAGGTCCGGGAAGTGTCCCGAGTGGCGTTAGGCCTCGTCGTGAACGTCGAGTTCGGTATATTCATCTACGTGATATGTGCGCCCACGGGGCTGTGGCCTGTGAGGCACACGAGAGGAGAAGCAACGTTAAGTCGTAAAGGTGAAAGAGGCTGATGCGCTCTACGTGCGCTTGTACTTTAATACGAGAAGCGAATCGGTACAACGCGAGAGATGAGTTCGCGCGGTACGTATGTACCTCTGTTGCAGAAGCAATTGCGGCAGTATAACTTTGCTAGTACCGTGCGGCAGTGCATGCATGATGAAACCGTCGGAGTTCACTTCATCATTGAAGTGCTGAGAGTAGAGTACGTACCCACGGGACGAAGAACGGAGTTGCCGTAAGTAAGGAGACTAAACTTCTCGTGAAAATGAATATGTTCGTCAAAATTTCTAATGAAAAATGGCATTAATTATAACTGTCGAAAGATCCAAATCATTTTTCTGAAGATTTTCAGTCGAACGACCTATGAAAATTGGAAAATAAAAAAAAAAAATCAAATTCTCAAGAGGAATAAAAAATTATCGAAAAGTGAACTCAAAAATCGAAGTCTTATGGCGTTATTAAACTTTCCGTGAGTAATTGAAAAAAAAAAATAGTTTTTCGAAAAGTAATGTTCCGAAAACTATAAAAATAGATTATATCTCGAATTTTTTTTTTTTTTCTATACTCAAAAACGATTTGGTAATTCCGGACCATATGGCGTATTATCATAAAATCCCTTACCACAGTGTCTCGAGTTTCGAACACACGATTCCAGGATACTCGGGAGATAAGATAAACGAAAACTTCTTATTGGAGAGTTTATTTTCTCAACGATACGATAAGGATGTAAAACGAGATAAAAGTGAAGGCGAGAGAAATGTGTAAATATACATTGAGAAACTAATAAACGTGGTTAAGAATATCAATACATCGATATTTACCTCGTTTCTCGGGCACAAGGGCCAACGAAACACAAAGATATTCCAACACTATAATCAGCCTTTTCGCAATTGAAGGGTATTTAAAATGCAGATATATCAAAGAACGACAAGAAAATTGAGTCTTTGTGTCGTCTGTACGGAGTCCCGAACGACAAGGTCGCGTCAAGTGAATTTTTTCTCTATACCACGAAAGATTAATTATATACAGTAGAGACTGCAGGCCTCGGTGTACCGCTTAAATGATTGAGTTTTTTTTTTTTTTCGTGCCATCGATTTAGCGAGCTGCAAGGTCGAGGCAAGCCGACCTCGCAGGTATCCCAGAGACTCGAGTCGCACGACATTCGAAACGTCATCAGCTTCCTGAGTGTCGAGATCAAGATTCTCGTGTTCCGGCGTACAGACGAGACGTGGTAAGAGAGGAAATGAAAAAAAAAATTCAAGGACATCCTCACGATACAATTGCTATCGTCAACGCAGACGTCAGCCTACCAACAAAACAAGAATCTCGATCTACAAAAAAAAAAAAAAAAAACCGGCAAAAATTACGCGAATGAAAAAATCAATAGATCGATGTCTTCTCGACAGCTTCCACAACGGTAAACGTCGAGCTTCGATGCTCCGGATATCGGTGTTGGTATCGTCAGAAATTCCTATTTTTGTCAGAACGCTATATAAACTCGAGAGACTCGAGTTCCGGAAATATTTCTATCCGATAAAGAATTTACGGAATTTCCGACTCGTCCTACATATAGCAGATAGTTTCCTGTTATTTTCACTGCGGTTTAATATTCATGGTAAGAATCATCGGTTGGTAAATAGTTAACATTTATTTACACTATTAACTATCTGAAACACGATGTACTATGTATAGATAATTATTATAACACCCTTCGAATGTTTAAAAAACACGACTATTAGCCACGAAACTTGATGAAAAAAAAAAAAAAATGTTTATCAAAAAAATTTCTCGAACAGAAAATCGCCTCAGACTCCGAACATTTTAAGGTCTGTTTAATAGGCGCCTTTTTCGAAAAACAAGCGGCACAGTTTTCGCCGCGGTCGCTGGCAGGATACGGCGGAGTCGGAGAGAAAAGTTTCTCGATGCGTGGTAACTTCATGTAAAAGGCAAAGATCGCGTAGGTATACGCGGATAGTCGGTAAAGTAAGCTAGCAAAAGGCTACGTGGAAACGCATACGCCGCCGAGACTCGGCACAATATAAACGCAGAAGGAAGAGGCCTCTGTATTCCCGAAGACTAAAGCGAAAAACTATTCGTCTGTGTGTGCGTTCTTGCAACCTACGAGCGTCCAGCCGATCGGGAACACGGAGGCGCGTTGCTTGGGTGCATCGGCGATGGTGTGCACTTCGTTGGTGCTGCCGCAGCACACCTATAGCTTGGGATGAGCGCGAGAAGAACACGCCGGGCCCAACCTTGAAGCCGAAGGCGTTTAACGACCCTAATTTAACAGAATTCCCTTGTGCGGTGGCTCTCTCGACTCGTCGTCCGGCAGCGGAGGCCTTCTCTGCACTCTTGACCACGAGATGCTTTCTTTATATTATTATATACCTCTCTTTCGTTGATTTTCTACTCGCAACCGTTCCTGCGCTCTACCGCAACGCGTTTACAGGCATTTTTTGTTTTCTATCTTTTGCATATAAAGATATATATATGTATATGTGCCGCTTGAAGGTAGGCGACTCGTGAAACCAGTCGAGAATCGAGTCGCAACAGCAGCTTAGCGCGAGCTTCAAAATTTTTTTCCGTTCCCTTTTTATCAATCTATCTATAAATACAGCCCTATAATTTGATAACTATTCATTACCGACATTGCCCAAGATGAGCGATAAATAGAAAAAATTGTATACTCGATAAGCCGGATATTACGCGTTACTATACCGGTTACAAACACCAATTATACTATTTATAGCGAAGCAAAAAGATAACTCGCCGAGTTACGAAAGATCGTCAAAGTTCGATATGGAATATCGTATCGTAAAAAAATCGTTTTTATTTTCCTCGTAAATAAAAAAAATCTTATCACATTTTTTTTTTTCCATTCAGATCGCAACTCTCTAAAAAAACTGTCACGAGAAGCCTTCGTACATAACCTCATTAGAAGATCGATCGAAAAAATTAATTCAAATTCAAATTTAATTTATGTCGTAAACGTTAGATGAGAGTTAAAAAAAAATTCCTCGTAAAAGTATTCGGTTCGTTGATTGAACAAACAGAGGTATGGAGAGCATCATCTCGTTCATCTGATCAGATCAACCGTGCGAACCCCGTGGACCTCACAGCCCGTGTGCTTCTTTTTTTATATACATAGCTATATACACCACATGTATACATAGAGGTGTAGCCAGAAGCACACATAGTAGCGCATGTAAACGTAGCACAAAGCGAGACGAAACTTTCACGGCCACGGGGGCCCCGTCTACGACGACCAGGTCAGTCTGAACGAGCAGTCCGGCTCACGCGCGCGCGCGCGCGCGCGTTTATACCAGGTATAAGGTCGGGCAAAAAAGGCAACGAGAGGTGAAAAGAGAGGAGATCGCGCGAGGTCCCTCGAGAGAGATTCTATATACCTCATGTACAACAAGAATACATCGCTATCTGCTTCACATGTACTTATATCGATGCATAAGAAACATAAGGACTTATCCCGTAGTGTTTTAGAGGTTATGTTGCGATAGATACACCTTTCCGTTTCTTGGCGCTCGGCATATGTATATAAGTACATGGAGACGCACGAAACTGATGTTTTCATACCTACAGTACAGCCTACAGAAAGTATCCGAGAAGTCTCGGGGATGAGCCAACGTTAAAAAAGAAACAGGTTATCGAATTAAAGCGATACGCTCGATATACTATAGCAGGGAGCATCCCGGCAGCGTGTAATTTCTATCCCGAGGCGAATCGGCGGTTGTTCACGGGGCGGCGATTTCGGTGGTGGTTCCAGCATCGACTCTCATCGCGTACAATAATTCTCTCGTGTGTATAAACATATATATATATATATGCGTGGTGCTAAAGCTCGTATAACAGTGTGCATTTAATGCATCGCTGCGCCGATGGATGGATGGAAGGCATGCGTGAGTGCGTGCAAAAGCGAAGCAGCAAACCGTACGAGAGGAAATTCTCTGTCGAAAGTGGAACAACGTGTTACGCTTGGATTTTAATAAATTTTTAGAGGAAATGATGATGATAATGGATTATTATTATTATTATTTTTCCTATATGAATTATATATTTTTTTGTCATATACGTATTACGATGGGGAGATTTTTATTTTTTTTTGGTCGTATAAAACACAATGGATACTTCTCGCAGGTATACGGGTTCCGGATGATTCAGAGAAGCTGCACTCGACAGACTACCAGCACCATCGAAACGAGGAACCAGCGACCAGGTATATATTTTCCTTTCTCTATTCAAGAGCTTTGTGTATAGAACGAGACTTTGTCGGGATCACGAAGTTTCCGAATGTGCGAAAGGATGCGACACGCTGAATTATTCTCGTGTTTTCCGGGAACCGATTGAAGGTTCGCTGCAGACATTTTCGTTCGTATGCGAGTGCAATTGTTAGCAATGGAGTCTCTACGAGAAATTAAATTAAATTGCAAGAATACATATTACGAAAAATTAAAATAGGAAAGACATTTTTTTTTTTTTTTCGTGAATACGACTGAAAATTTTGAACATTTTGTAATGCGTTAAAAATTTTTTGAAGTATTGCACTTTGCATTCGGTTTGAAACGACGAATTTCCACTCTCGCAATCCCGAGAGTCTCGGGCGTCGGTTCCATCTGTTCAAATTGAAGTTCCCTCTCGTATCTTCACAAAGTCAGCGAATTCACGACCAATTCTCACAAAAAACTCGATCTCCCCTATAAATACGCATGTGCTTCACCTCTTCGCTACCCTTCGCAAATTTTTTTTTCTGCTTCTCTCTCCACTGTTCCGAGTACTCTGCGCTCAAGTGCACACGCGCCTCACTGTTCTTCTTTCCACCTCCGTGTACACGAGTGCACAGAGTACAGACATACAAGTGAAACCTCTGATCTTCTTTTCTTCATCGCAACCACACGTATCGTCACATATGTATATGTATATATACACAAAATTCGACTTCTCTTTCCACATATTCGTTTTACTAACTCTATACTTTTTTATTTCTCCTTTCCTCTCTCGTCATCCCGTCTGTCTCCGTTCGCGCGCCACTCGTTGCTTTTCGTTCCTCTGTACCTCTCCTTGCTGTCCACACGAGTAGGGAACGGGTTAACGCGCTCGACGCCAGTTCTCTTCTTTCTCTCGTTCTCTTTTAGGTCGTCTCTTCTTCTCGATGGGGAAAAGGGGGCGGAGGGCAGCGTACGAGTGGTATATTTACGAAATATAGGTATATTCGCGACCGAATAGCGAGGAGAAGACTATATAGGAATATATATGGTTCAATGTACGGCGACTTGTACGCCCGACTAAATCCATTATTCGTTCGTCAATTTTTCTTGTGTGTGTCGCGTGTGCAAAGCTTATCTCCCTCTCACACTCTTTCGATGTTTTTTTTTTTTTTTTCATCTCTTTTTTTTTGTAAGCATCTGCCTTCGTCTGTCTGATTGCGTGCACCTCGATCTATATATGTATATCAGCTATCGCGTATGTTTGTTCTTTTTATATTTTCTGTCTTTCATTTTTTTTTTCTTTCTTTTTCTCTTTCTATCGTGTTGACGGTCGTAGACACCGAGTGAATGTATTGCAGAGTTTACACAGAAGGGCTCCGGGTAATAGTTCTATAGGCCGCAGTGAACGTGTCGGACTCCCGGCGAGACATCTCCCGCCTCGCGCACGTCGTTGTCCTCGTGAATGCAAGCGTGAACCCCATCACCACCGCATCTGCATGCGTTCGTGTGGTCAAATGAGGTTAACGTTAACGAGGCACAAACATTGCTAATAAACGAATACCCTTGGCTTTCACGCTCTCTTCCTCGTTTTTGTATTATTATGGGTTTTTTTTCGCGTTCGAAAAAAAAAAAAAAAAATTCGATCGATCGTTTCAACGAAATGACGGTGAAAATATACATCGTTGGGATAGTTGTGTTATTGCAGATTTTTTTTATCTTTTTTTCCCGATTTTTTTCTATCGAAACATGAATAGTGACGATATAATTCTTGGAAAAGTAAAAGTGATTTTTTCTCTGATTTTCTTCTTCGAAATTAATCATATTAGTTTAAGATTGAAAAAAAATTCTTTCACAACGTCCTCTCTAACCTTCAGAACCTATCGCGTGCGATACCTACTTCAGTTACTGAGAAAAGATTAGTTGCGAATTTTTTCGCCGAATGTACGTGAAAACTTAGCATCAACAGTGATGTAAGAATCTTTGTGGTACGCATGCGTTACTCGCACTTTCGTATTCGCGTGAGACAAACGAGGTTAGCGTTAATGAGGCAGAAAAATATGTCTCATCAGTCGTATTTTCCTGGAAGAGATCTGTTCTGAAAGTACTTTGTGTATTTCTCTTTGAAAAGTCCAGCGACAGCCCGAGGGCGCATTCGCATAATCGTACGCGCACACCGAGGCGCAGCGACCGTCGCGCCAAAACATTTCCCGAACAGCTGCTGCTTCACTTTTGTATTCTCGATGCCGCAAAACGTGGCGAATGTTTTATTGCGATATTTTTGATTGAAAAAATAAATGATCAATGTAATATTTATTCATCGACGACTCGCGAACCAGAAATTAATAAAACGATCGGAACCGAGAAAAGTAAACATGAGCGATGTTGTCGACCTTTTCTATGAATATTTAAAACAATTCCGAAGTGATGTAAAAGTATACCATGTTTCGATGCCATGTTGATTTTTCCACAAGAATAAATATCCCAATTCCGTTATATCGAACGATTTCACAAAAAATAACCATCAAAACGTTGATTCTGCTTCGAATAATAAATATCTCAAATACATCGATACATCGATAAATCAATAAAAAACGAATTAATTTTTTTTTTCATTTACTCACGTCATAAAGGGATTTGAGTTTCACATGGTTGAGCGCAGGTACGTCGACCATCGAGCACTTGAGCAAAATCGTCGTGGTTTGGCTCGGCATTTTAAATCACACACAATAAATACAGCTGAATTTCACCTTTGCTCTCGCATCAAGAAATCTCTGTGTCTCTTCTCTGTCTCAACTTTATTCTTTTCGTCAAGCGATCACCTTGGACCGAACATCGAAAATTTCAAGATTCACCGTACGGCGTCGAATACAGTTCGAGTTCGATAAATACTTAGACGAAAACAAAAAAAAACACAAAAAAACTACGAAAATAAATCACCAACGATATTTTTTGGCTGTCGCGGGGACTTTGTCGAGGGTACAAACACAGCAGACGGTTGTCGTTAAGCTCTTTTTGGACACAATGAAAGGGCACTGGTTTATATTCTTTCCGTATCTTTCACTCTTAATTCTCTCTCCTTTCTTCGTTTCTCGCGATTGCTGCGCGGGCGCGTTAGATCTCTCACTCCCGTTCGCAGCTCAACAGCACGACGAGCGACTGTCCCGTGATATCGCGTCTTGGAAACACGAACGAACGAACAAGAAAAAAAAAATAAATAAATAAATAAAGAAAAAAAAACTTTATATAAAGCGTCGGCTTGTGGCTTCTTCCTCGTCACGTATACACTCGACGATGTACACACAGAACACTATCGCTGTACACCGCGATGTTTCGGAAGACGCTACTCCTTGAGACAGTGACCAGATATGGCAGTGTTTTGTTTTGCTTCTAACATACAATGTTTACGATTTTTCGTAGCCGATTCGTTATCACACGTAAAATTTTTATTCACGTAGCGGATTTCGGAATATTCGAAGTTTTCGAGACAATTGACGATCGTATCAAACAGCGATTTATTGTCATTTTCGATTATTACACGCGAACCGCGCCGAGTCAAATTTTTTTCGTAAAAAAGAGACGAATAATAAAAATGTATCAAATATTTAAGTGCGCGAAAATATAATCCATGCGAGTGGAAAGATTGACGATGGATGGATTACAATGGACACTCGATAGGGAAGAAAAAGAACGATCTTTGTGCAAAGAGATTCGTAGGCCCCGTGAGTGGCTGCGCTACGAGCCGAAGGCGCTCTATCGCCTCACCGTGCTTGACTGACCGACTGGTTTTCACTCGCAGTCACTTTGAAACGCGGAGTGGAATTGTAGGCACGTCCCTCTCCTGCGCGCGGACCCTCCGACTATGCCGTACAACAGCCTGTATACTGTAGCGCGTATACGGTCTGTACGTTATATATATATGTATATAGTATAGTTTTGTGTTGAGTCGTATACAGTGCGAGAGCAGCGCTCGAGCGCTCGGCGCCATCCCCCCTCCCTTCTTGGAACCTGCAGCTGCCTCGGCCAATCGCCGATCCTGAAGGCGCAACTCCACGCTTTACTTCAAGCGCAGTACGCAGTGCACTGTCGATGTACTCGAACCTACAGTGCTTGCAGCCCGTGCGCAACGCAGTACGCGAAAATGCATTTTTTTGAAACTATGAAACGACGATTTTTCAATAGATAAATGGAATTTTGTTATAAAATAAACTACAAGATTTTTAAGGATTTTTTTTTATTCTCAACATTTTTTAAAATTCAAAAAATCAACCTTTATCAATAACAATTTTTTTTATTAATAATAAATTGTAATGAAATTTAATTTTTTTTTGAAATTTTTCTTTTTTCTTATTCTTTTATTACCGGAGACAACGAGACACAAAAAAAGAACAAATATTAATAAACAACGATTTTTTTTTCTCGTTCGCTACATTTGGGTGTCAGGTTGCTGGTGCGCATGACGTATATATATATTAAGTAACTAAGTGCACACTTATCTATGTTATCTCGTTGCTCATTTGGCACCGGTCGTCAGCCGCAGTGTCACGAGTTTACTCCTCTTTTCCTATCCACGTGCCAACCAGAGTATTGTTCCTACCGCGGCATTTACTGTATATATCTCGTAACATACCGTAAATTACTATAGTAGACGGTGCAGAGAGAACGGAGAGTTATAAAACTGTACCGTGTCTTTTCTCACAATTATAATAACGAGCGAGGCGTGACTATTTGATCTCGAGAGTCCGATATAGATAGCGTCGCGGATACACACGGGCGTTTCGTCCAACGGTAAACGGCGAAGCGTGCGATAGATAATGACTGATGAGCTATGGACCTTGAAACTTTATGTCATTTTCAGTGATTTTTTTTTTTTTTTCGTTAGACTTCAACGAGCAGAGGTATTAAAGTACTTACTCATCAAAGTTTTAAACCTTTCGCATAATGTAACTTATAGTTACGGCATAACGGTGTGCGAACTCTTCGTATTTCGTCTCATCCGTACGCGCGAAGTATGAGTCAATTTCCGAGTACCGTAGAGGCAGAATCGATCTCCCGCGACGATTCGCGGGATAATTGATAAACGGTGTGGAAACGGTATTGCGATTCTCCGGAAGTATGTTTTTTCGAAGCATTCGGGGAAACGCGGAAAATCAACGAACGAACACGATGACTCATCGGGAGAATCCGTATAAAAGTTTGAAAGTCGTTGAGTCAAATTGTTGATGCATATTTCACTCGCGACCGAGCGATAGATCTTTCGAAATCGTGTGTATCGCGCGCGTAGGTGATGATGCAACAGTGTCAGATGTTCCGATACGTTTCAATTGGGTTTGTTATCGGATGAATAGTCGACGAATACGAAAGGTTGATTCTCGAACTGCGTTATATCGTGTGCATTGAACTCGAAGAAAAATATCGATATATCGTTGTCGGCAGATAACTGCACTGAGAACATTGTTTATTTATAGTTAACAAATGTATCGTTGAATATGGCGAAGTAAACGTTTAATTAATGTCAATAAGTATCAGGTGAGTTAAGTAATATTTATTTTCGAAAAATAAAGCGCAGTTACATATTGCAACCGTAAAAAAAAAAAATTCTCAATCAATTCTAAATAATTACTTTTAATTTGGCGCGGAAACATCGTAATATAAATATCGTTTTTTCGTAAATTTCGATTCTGATTTATTACGAAGTTTTTTTAAAGACATTTGAAAAACGATTTATTGTATTTTTTCATTTGAAAAGTAAAAACTGATGAAATATTTGACACATCTGTGAAACACTGAAAATACCGAACGTAGGGTACGATTTTCTGGCACGATATCGCGATATGGTAATACTACTGTTGCGTTTGTGAATAGACATACGCTGAAACGACGAGTGACAAGTACATTGGCATTGCATCGAGCCAAAGATCGAAGATTTCGTTTCGTTTCGTTTTTTTATTTTTACCGCCCCCCCCCCCCCCCCCCCGCTATTCCTCTTTCTAGCATCAAGTGGGCGACAGCGTGGGGTCAAAGTCTCGAGAGCATCGTCTGGATTCTGTGTGCACAACGCAACTCGCGACTCGTGCTGTAGCATCGTATTATATTGTATCTATATAGATATATTATGCATATATTTTTTTTTTTTCGTCTTCTGGTCGTTCTATTCCCGATAGGCACGTACGTACGTCCATTACGTTCTATACTACGCGTGGAACACACACGTGTTTATTCGCACTTGAGGATAAAAGCGCCCGAAAGGAGTCTCGTGTCGTCGATGTTATATATCGAAAGTCGTAAGTTTCCGCGTCTTATTGAGTGCAACGCGAAACAACGATCGCGGCTTTCAGTATTTTCGTCACTATATTTTTGCACGTTTTTCGACACACTCGAAGCATCTGTATTACGTATTTCAACGTTCCGAGGTGCAATAACCTCACATTTTTTTATCAGCGTAAAATGTAATTTTTTATTTGAAAAATTTTCTTAAAAAATAAAAGAATAATAATGTATAAGGATGCAACGCAAGCGTGTCGTATAAATTTAATTTTAAGTATAGCTGATACGATAACTTCACCGTATCGGAACATCGAAGGTTAAAAGACTGAGATATTTCAGCGAAATCCTGATACGTTTTCCCGGTCACGTAATGGCAACGGTTTATAACGGTTTCGATACAATGCGCCGCGTGAGTCCTCTCGGCTCTTCGCGTTGTATAGTCCGGTTAGACAGTGAATTCGTGTCTCACCAATATACGAGTTTGGTATAGCATGGTAGAGCATAACTTCAGTGGCACGAAGAGACGACAACGAGTAAGAGAACTCTATATAGGAAGGCGTATCCCTCGTATACCGCAGACGGAGAGAGAGCGACTGAGAAGCATGAAGATGCGAAGAGAGGATGAAAGGAGAAGAAAGAGAAAAAGATCTTAGGATGCCACCGGAGGCGGGCGGAGGTTGTCGACTACGGTAACGAGAGAATCAGGAAGAATGAGAATGGAAGAATAACGCAGTCCGAGGCTTCTTCAGGGTTCGAAGAACCTTTAAGACCCCCGAGTATCTCAACCAGATTGCCAGAAAAATCCTCGTCTTTGAATAACCTTTTCCGTAAAGCGGCATAAATGGGATCGTAAATGGTCAAAATTTTCGTGTAAATATGCCGAGACGCGTCTCGAAATATTGGAGAAATTTCGGAGATTGTTGTATTGTAAGAAATGAGTAGAAAGACAGGGGATGACCGTGAGAAGTAATAATTCATTGAAATTTATTGATATATACAATTCACGGGAATAGACTGATTTTTCGTATTGTCATTACCATTATTTAATGAAAATTAATGAATTTCGATTATTATTCATGTTTTTTTTGTAATTTGTTTGTTAAGGTGTCTAATATTTATATTTACGCGTATTTATTAAAACAATAAACAACAGTTAACAATATGAAGGGCCTTACGGTTTTTTTGTTATCTGCTGTCGGTAAACTTGCCGAACGTAAACCTTCCAAAGTTTTAATAACGATTTGCCTCGATGATTAATATTATCGGTAAAACTCACTTGAAAACGTTTACATATTTTGTAATGGTAATTACGAGTTTCTCGACAACGTTAGACTCATCAAAAAAGATTGTAGCATCATAATCTTCCGACCGCAATTTTTTTTTTTACCTCGAAGTTTTTGTTATCCGACGAGCAGCTTCACTAGACGAACTTTACACGACTTTGGCCGTTCGGATGAAACTTACCGAGTATACAGAACACGAGAGCGTACGGACAAAGCGAGCACTTTGGTATACAGCACATTAATCCCAACACGTAACGCGTCTGCTTATAAGAGCTAAAAGTTAGACGAACAACTCGTCCGGACAGCTGTACCTTCTTATGCTATATATCTCGTAAACATATATACGCATGTATACGTATATACACGTGACCCGAATGTTTAACAAGGCCGAGCAAAACGCGTGCTTCTGTTTCTTTTCAGTTAGTTTACATCTTATACAGTATGCGTGAATCTCTCATCTCCGCGATACACATAGCCGCGTAATTGGCAAGCGACCGAAGTAGTCAACTTATATGTAGATTTCCACTATACTGTTAGAGAACTCATTTATTTTCGACATCCTGAAAATTCGATTTGCTTCTTGAAGAAGATAAATTGATCTCCGAAAAAAAAAAAATTACAATTTTCAGCTCGTAAATTATTCGTCGTTATACATCTTTTCGTGTCTCTTGTCTCTTGGCTGCCCGTGATTTGCATATCGGTGAAGGAGGACTACCAAAACTCGGGGGTTTGAAGAAAAGATAGCGGCGAACGGAAAGACGATACTCCGAAAAGGTCACTGCTCCCATTCAGGATATTCGCGGGTTTCCTGACATTTAAAGAGTAGAAGAATACTCTCTGTGACTCTCGCGGGAAAAAAGAAAAAAAATAAAAAGGAGTCGTGAATGCTTGTGATATAGAGTACACGTGCTTCGCTCCGTCTCATCTTTATTGTATTCCGTCTATCCGTAGTATTGTCACCTTTTATATTCCGTTTACGACTGCGAATGAAGCGGCCAAGTTATTCCACAGCTGGAAGGGTTTTACGATGTCTTTGTGATATCTTAACGAGAGACTATATAGTGAGATTCGCAAAAAAAAATTCGTCACTTCGAGGGGACGTTGTGACGTAAATTTTGCATGAAAAATAACCGAAAATTTTTATACCGAATGAATATATCATCCTTTTGAAATAAACAACAATTGAGCGAAATTCGAGAGTTTTTCGAGTTTTCGAAATTTAAATTTCTAATGCCAAAATAGATACGAATTATATTGCGATTTGGAAGTATTCAGAACGTATGAATACGAAACGGACGCGGAAAGTGACCCTGTAAAACTCTACCGAACAATTGTTTTAGACAGCGTGACAGCGAGCATTGAGCTCTTGTCTGCTTCTCTGCAACGGTGAGGGACACAGTGATAGAGGCAACAGCGGTCAGCAACACAGTGGCAGTATCTACAGCCCCGGAGATCCGGTGACTGATTCGAGTGGCTGACCATCGCGCAAACCGTGTGCTTCGGAGACACTAGGAAATGTAATTCCCTACTGCGGTACAAGGTGACGCGTTACTCTCGTGACTTATTCTCAACCTCTATTCTCCGCACATTACCGGTATGTATTCACAAGGGAGGGCTGTATCTCTATCCGAGAACCTCTTAGCAGTTCTATTTCACGTCGAACAATTCAACTGTACTTCCGTGACTCCCGTCGTGACTCGAACGAAACTCGGACACTTCTTTCTCCGGTTCTTTGTGAGTCATATACTGGAAGTCGCCGATAATGCGTTCGAATAACATGACTCTCTCGGGACAGTCGGAACGGAATCGCTATGCGTATTCCGCTGTTTAACGTCTCGAGATCATTTCGCGCAACAACGCGCAACCTTCGCGCGTCTGTCAGCTTCGTCATCGCGTCTCGAACGCAGAATAATTTCGGAATTCCTTACTTATAGTTTACAGAGAACATGAATTTGCCGAAGATGTTACCAACGGCAATTCTTAACGACTTTCGAGAGTATTAAATTTCAAGGTCGGCGAAGAAGAGGATCGAATAACGGAAACGTCTCGTTTGCGCATTTATCCTCCCGGGGCGATGGCAAAGGCGTTAATTATTTCAAATCACTTTCTACTGTCCCACATTCGATGACTCGCACGGCTCCTCACGTGTTACTCCCGTTTCGTTGCCCGTTACAGACGGAGTGCATAAAGAAGAAGCGGCGCGGCATGGATACGTATTATTAGCGCATACTAAATAAGTACTGCAATAAAAATTGAAAAGGCACACAAAAAATGTGCGCCAATTGTACGTTATCTTCTCGAAACGACGAGACTTGCCCTGCAACCCGTATATATATACTTTTTTTTTTTTTGGTTGCCTGCATAATAACGCAATTCGAGTCAACACACTTTTCAAAGTGAAACTCGCGTAAATCACTTTCCACTCGAATACATGGCATGGAACACAAATAAAAATAAACGAGTTTTTTTTTTTTTTTTTTTCGAAAAAATTTTTTTTTCGAGTTAAATACGAAAAAATAGTAAACTATTGTTTTTTACATCTACCGGACTCGGGGTCACGAAGGTTAAATGCAATTCTCGAAATTGTAGAGCCGCACCAAGACAGCGAACCCTTTCTACTTTTTACGACGAAGTGAAAGTCGTTGGTAGGCAAAAACCAGAAAGAATAAGGTGAAAAATGGAGAGTTCTCGGTGTGTGAGTTGTTTTTCCACTTTAAGTGCGTTTAGATCAATGGTGTCAGGTGATCTTCAATCTAAGGGAGCGACTGAATGGTTGAAAGTGGTTGCATTCGTTTATCGGTCTTGTTTTTCGAAGCGGCGAGGATAAATGGCGATCCATTAGCTCGGGTTTTGTTTCAGAGTTCAACGAGAGTTCACGGACCTAATTCTCCTCAAATCAGTTGCTGAAGAAGGTTTATTAAATCTATGGGAGAATTCCTTCGCCCTACGAATTTCTCTCGAGTATATATCCCTAATATCTCGTTACGACGCCATTTTTTTGCTCCAAAAAAATTATCAGATTCGGGTAATTTTTTTCTAGCCGTTTTTCTCCGAGAATAATATACTACAAGATAATTTTTTATAGAAATTTATCGCATTAAGTTTTGAAGGTTTTTACTTCAATTTTCGATCATATCTTCCTAATTGGTCCAATGATAAAAACTTTATTTTCTGGGATTTACGTTATCGTTCGGAGATATTAATTTTTGTTGGGGGGTTGGGGTTGTGTTTTGGGTCCGTTACTGTTGGTATTTGCGTGACGGGAAAATAAAAAAAAGACGAATCAATAGAAATGTACGATAGCAGCTGTTGTTGCATCGTCGAGTCGTTGCGAACTATATCGCCGGTTCAAAGGCCCCGCCGTACAACTCGGCACACTTTGCTTTTCTACGAAGGCGCGTAAAACCGCGCTCTCCCCGGAACAACCGGAATTTCATCATTATCGTTCTCTCCTTTAATTTCTTTTGCTTTGGGCTCCATTGCCCCGAGAAAGATCGATTGGTTTCTATATAGGTATACATCGCGTATCGCGGGAGGATGGACCTTGGTTCTCATGGTGTTACCCCTTTTTATCGAATTGCCGTAAGATGTGAAGAATAGAAAGAAATGAAACACGAGAAAAAGTGGTAATTAATGGCAGAGCGTTCGTATCGTCTCGTCATTAACGCTTCTCCATTAATCACAGTGTAATTAATAGTTATTAGATCGCGCAATTAACGATCGAACGCGCATCACGCGTTTAATGAGATTTTTCATTGAGTTAAATCTTAAAGCCCACAATTGTATCGAAAAATGCTGCGAAATCTGGCGATTTGTTGACAAAATCAAATGTTGCTAATCAATTAACACTGCAGCGTCGGATTCGTTAGTAGCGTAATTGATCTGAGAGTCAAAGTGTCCCATGCAGGAGGATCGTTTCATGTCAAAGGGTTAAACAGTTACAAAGCAGTGGCCTTCCGATCAATTCCCCATTGTTGAGTCTGTGTCGTCGACATCAAAGACTCCAAACCGATCTCTCCTTGAATCCATCGATCATTGCCAACTTGTATACGCGACTCCTTTTGTTTTTATTCTCCACAAGACGCGAAAAGAATGTTAAAACAAACAAAACGTCGAGACTATTGCAATCAATGCTCCTACCCGACCCTATACATCGAAGACTCCGCGCGGCCTTCGCTTCTTCGTCGAAGAAAAACCGGGCCTCGGCAACTGGCCCTGTGGATGCTGGAGATCTGAGCTTCTCGTGGCGTAACAGCGTTTTTATCGAACTGCGCGAAGGGGAATCGAAGAAAAGTAATGCAAAAAAAGGTTTCTCAATCTCTTCGCTCACAAACTTCAGTGAGATAACACGGCTGAGAGGGACCGGGAGATAGATAGATCGATAAACAAAATGAAAGTATGAAAAACTCAGACAACCAGAGATCAATGCAATATCCCTGGTAATAGCGTCAACGATCGAGGGAGAGAGTCGATGAACTCACAGTTATTATCGAAGTATTGCCTTTGCCCCTGCACCAAGCTGTCTGCCCTGTGAACTCACTATATAGTGTGTCGCGCTTCACTGTCGTTGAACTCGAGAAAATCGTTTCACGAACACAGAAGATAGAGGCGAAGAATAGCCTTCGAGAACAACGGAACTTTGCTTTATGTTTACGTAAAAGATGTTGAATTTTCCAAATACCTATATATATATATAGAGAAAACATTGATTATATACGAGAAAATAGTTATTATTGGAACATATATATTATTATTATACGCTTTATTATCATATCGTTAAGTAAAAATGAGCGATAAATAGAATAGAATTTCATTGAAGATCAAAGAATAATTTCGATTTCCCACGAATCTTGTGCTCAAAAAGAGGTTATAATCGCGTAAAGTATGCGTCAGCATGCAAGAAAATCTTTGACTCAATACTCTTTCTCGAGATATATACATATATATGTATATGCAATGCGACTCGATCCCCTTTCTGTTTTAAATAGCCAGAAGACCCATTCGTCGGGTTTATTTTCGTGAAAGTCATCTCTTGCGGGGGACTAGAAAAATTGATTTTTTGCCAAAAGTCTAGCGGCGCCGTCTCTTCCAACAATTACTTTTTCTTCCGCGACGCCGCTTTCTTCCTTTCATCGACGCGCTTGGAGAGCGCAGCTATTCACGATATTGTATGACAACAAAAAATAAAGTCTCATCGATAATAAAATTTGCAATCGATTGTATCAGTTTTCCTTGATAGCTATCGAATTCCACGAATGAATGACGATACTACGCGCCGGAAGTGATATAACGTCAGGAGAAGATGAGGAAGTGAATCGGTGACGAGTCGGAACAACGATTCACTAATTAATTTTCTCGCTTCCATGTACCCGATGTTCGTCATAGAAACTCTCAATATATCTACATAATACGGCAACGTTGAGTATCTCTCAGATTAGTATCTCCGCGGAGAATATAGGTGATAGCGAAACCTGCAAAATACTTGTATGAAACATTGCCATCGAGTGCTTTAGCGCGAATTATGAAAAAAAAAAAACATAACTCGAGGCGAACGCGAGTGACTCATGCGTCGCGGATAAATTTACTATATATAGTACAGTAGTTATTAAACGTATATAGACTGAGAGTTTCCCGTCGAGAGGAGCAACGCTACGCGAGAGCGGAGTGCCGGTTAGAGAGGTGGCAAAGAGACGCGGAGCAAAGACCAGCAAGAAAGAGAGGTATAGAACCAAAGTGAGAGGTAAATAACAAGCGCATGAATGAAAATTATGACACAACTCTTGACATCCGCGTCACCCGCGAGACCGAGAGATTCCCGCAATCCCTGGTTACAGCTATGACTACTGATACAGCTATATCTCCGCAACACATCATTACCAGGTGGCAAAACGTATATACGTATAGAAAGAAGCGACAGAGAACACAAAAGTCACCAATCTCGTATTTGTGAATGAGCCGCGCGTACGTGTTGAAGCTGATACTCGTGCAGACGTTTGCATACGGCAGTGATACATGTTGGGCGTACTGTGCAAATTGCGCTGTGAAGCATTATAGAGAGAGAGTTTGGACGCCAACGCGAAAGATCGACGTCTAGCCAACAATCTATATACATATACATGTAGATACGTTGCTCCAATTAGCGTGATAAATGAATCATTTCGATCATTTATCATTTTTTGAAACTGAATAAAAATAACAATATTTACGAGTCTTATCTCCAAAATAATGTTCAAGAAAGAAAAATTATACAATATTTGCAAAGATAAACAAATTAATTAATAATTATTGTTTTTTGATAATTTTTTAATAATTACGAAATTATTAATGCAAACATAAGAAAAAAAAACATATTTCATCGTTTCCCTATTAGTTATAAAGTTGAATGCACAATTTTCAGGGTTAATGAAATTTTTTTTTTTTTTTTTTATACGTGAATTAGGTGACCGAGCAGATTTTAAACTGTGAAATAAAGTGCAGCAGTACAGTTGAGTAATTAACGATTGCGTTCGCGACTCAATGGACGCGAAAGAGTATATATTTGGCGATAGAACGGAATAGGTGAACCGTATAAGTAGCTGTATGCAAGAACGGACGCTATAGCTACACGCGTTTTCTTCTATCGGGCCGAACCCCGACGTGTCAGAGTAGCTAAAAGTTACGCTACTCTCGCCTACTCACGCGCAAGAAGACGACGAATCTCATCCTGAATCCGTATCCGCCTACGCGTCTCGCGGTATCGAAGACCCCGCCGATAGTCGCGTAAACGAGCTTTAGTATGCGTTCAAGTTGCACGCTGCTTACTATACATAGTCTTGTAACGCAACAACGAATCGTACAACTATTGTTCTATTCACTCGTGATTCATGGCGATTCTATGAGCCACCGAGCCGCAGCCCGCGGCATAAGTTGCATCGACTCTCGCTATTACTTTCTAAAAAAAAATTATATACCTGGGAGTGCCGATAATGGGGACGATCGATGAAATCGATTTTTTTTTCTCACTATCTATCGTTGCCACTTTGTTGCGATTGTATTTATCTCGATCTCTCGAATATCTTGATTCGTTTAAAGTTTATCGGAGATTTTTGCATTTATCGCGCAACTTTTTTTGTATCGCCTTTTATTTGATCGCTGATTAAAGATTATCTATTGATTTTTATGAATTATTGCAGATTCGCGTGTTTAGGTTTTTTTTTTAAAGTACAATTTGATAAAAATGCGTTTTTGGGCGATGATTCATCGCGAGCCTCGGAATTGACTTTGTTTTTGATATAGAAGTTTATTTACTCATTATTTCGCGAAAAGCTATTTGCATTTCAGCGTTATATGGTAGCGATGCGAATAAAATTGTATATATCTCGGTAATTGGGTGGCAAATTTGCTTGAAATATTGCAGTCACGATGTTTAAGTTCCTTCCAACAACATACGAACAATGCAATAATTCTATCGTGAAGTTAACTTAACGTTCGTACGATCTCAACGACAACTGGTAACGATCGTTTCATGACTCAAATCGTCGTTTCGTTGCGCTCGGACTTTAATACTTCCGGTGTTAAGACTTTGCGTTGGTAAACATACTCGCGATTCTCTTGTGTTTGAATCATTGAAACATTTGTATTTTTATTCGCGCCTCGTCTTTCGTTTATTTTTCACAGCGGGTGCATCGTAATTGAGACTAAAAGAAATTATGCGATGGGAACAAAAGGTGAAATCCGAGAGACAAATCGCCGAAGCGTTGTTTATCGAGCGAAACGATGTGAAATTTTCGTATTAAAATATCGGATATTTCTCGTCTCAGTGATTCCATCAAAGATGCTTGTAGTACTCGCGGCGAGACTCGTAGCTTGTAACTCTTATGCAGCAAATACATCGCGCAAAGATTAATAATGTCTGTCCGATCGTAGAGAGTCATTCGCGAATAGAAATTAAACAACGGCGGTTTTTATATATACGGATGGATACAGTGTATACGTTTGTATGTAATTTTGTGAAAGATTCGCCCGGAGCCAATGCAAGAGAAATCTCTAATTGACCAACTTAACGATTTTATTTATAGGAGAATAAAGATGGAGAAAGATACTGTACAGAGGTAAAGCGCGGGGGAAGAGACACTCGGCGAGCGTGTAGGATATACCAATCAAACCTTATCGCTTTCAGTACACGAAGATTCATCTTTCTCTCTCTCTCTTTCTCTCTCTCTCCCCGCGATATATAAATAGACGGCAGTTGCGATGCGCTCGATTTCCGATAGTTTCTTCTCGAACAGAAATAAAATCTCTACCAAACGAACCCCGCGACGCGCGGCGATTAACTCCATTCGATCTTTTTTATTTTTTTTTTTTATAATTTTTCATCGGTAAAACTACTCAAAGAGTGCATAAACAAGAATCGGAGAAGCCAAAGAGTAGTGATTTTTCGGATATTAAAAAAAATGGTGTATTAATAAATTTTTATCAGTAATAAAAGAGTTCTTTCGTTTTTTTTTTTCAAAATTTTTCGTTCTTCTCTGTGTGATGCAACCAATTTGTGAAACTAATACGAAGATTCAGAATATTTGAAAATATTCCGAAAATATTTGATATTCCCGTTGTTTATTGTGAAAACCTTTTTTTTTTTCATCTCACGACGCGGACGAAGAGAAAAGGATTAAAAGAAGAACCGTCGAGACGATTGGGATCATAATTTCCAGGGACCCTCACCGCGGGGCTACCGGGAACTCTTTTTTTAAATTGACATTTCTACGAACGGCTTCGCCCGTTCGTTCTTCGTCGGCTAAAGTGCGTGAGATATAATTAAATAGATATTCGGAGTAGAATGAACGCAGTAGGTAATGTAACACAAACGTTTGCCGTGTGGGAGGAAAGGTCTAGACGCGTTCTCCCGCACGTGATACACGTTCTTTGTATTCTGCATGCAATGCCTACTCTCTAATGTTGTACAATTGAAATGTAAAAACTGTCTTAAGGTGAAATGAAAGTTTTTTCAAAGGTAAAACCGTCACGCGAGACCTATATTACCGACAATTTCGCGTCAAAACAAATATTTTTATAGAATTTTGTTACCGAGTGCAATAATCATTAAAAATGCTCCAAAACTCAAGCGATTTGGTATTCAGACGGATTTTTTTTTTATCATAACTGAAACCATAAACGCAGTATCGATGTTTTTTAATATTTCGCAAAATAAAAAAAAATATAACCCCACGAAATTCCTTTAGATTGTTACTAAAAAAAAATTGTTACAAAATAATCGAACTAAAAATGTACACTCCGAGAGTCTTCGCTTTCTGTTTTGAATAAAATAAATGAATTTTTAAAAAATATAATTTAACGACAAAAATGAGAGATATTAATTTTGAACGTACGTTTTGGATGAAATTTCAATTTTTTCAGTAGATTTTGGACATTAACGGCGCGAAGTGAAAATAAAATGATGGTCCCGTGCGACAGATACTGTCTAATACCCTTTGAGGGCATTCACTTCATCTTAACAAAAGATTTCCGGTGATTTCTATCTTTATAAATGAAAAATTTCTTCTCGTCTTTCACTCGGAAATAACGACCCTTGTGTATCCGTAGCGAGAGTTAAAAATGATTTCCTGGTCTACTGATCAACGAAATGAGTACGCGGGGGGGGAGGGGGGGGGGGGGGGGGGGGAAGTGGCTTGAGGATAATCATCATCAGAGCCCGCGGCTTTCTAACGCAATAACGCGACTCACCCTCCCCGTATCTTGTTGAATAGACCCGCGTTCTTTCGATCTCCAACTCACCTGTAACAAGAGAAAACAAGAAAAAGTGATTAATAATTGGTATATACTTATTAAATGTATAAACACATGTATCGTTAAAAGACTAACGATTATTCCAAGAAAAGTTGATTAGACTTTCCCTCATATCGATATTAAAAAAAAAAAAAATGTATCGTTGTCCCTTGTGTCGCTGTATACCGGGAATTATTTATATCGCGTGGCCACGTCGTTAGTCGACGAAAAAAAAAATCGTCTTTATCCGGCGACGAAGCGTCTGCACTGTAAACCGCGATAAAGCTACACGAGTAAAACAAAAAAGCGCCGACTGTACGCGCTGTTTTATGTTCGCACGATCGTAAACCGTTGACACGCCACTAGATTTTCATTTCGTTGACCGTACGCCGCGTCGGACCTATAAATTAAAAGGCTAAGCAGACCCTCATGAATGGCCAGACGGTTAATTCAGATTTCCACCTTTTTTTCTGTTTTTCCACCGTCGAGTACCACATCACTCGTCGCCTATCATCAACAAGGATCATCAATAATTGTCTCATTCGGTGGACCATGTTGGGAGATGAAATCAGAGTTACCGAAAAAAGCGAAATCAGACCCCTGAAATCAGACGCCTGAATCCGACGCGACGCGCCGCCCGACGCGTTTGTCACGTCTCGGGACTTTTTTCCTCATGCGGTTTCCAAGAAATATCACTTTTTCGGTATTTTTCGAGAGGGAACAGTCATTGAACGGACAAATTATCGAAAAGGACCGCTCCAGCGATAAGGCAAAATGCGATCTCGTAGCGTTTACGGGAGGTCCCGCGAGTGATACTTGTCCATGTCGTACAGTATAAAAATGCACTTTGTATGCATACGAGTACATCGTATCCAATATGCAGTATTATTCAAGTCGGCGAGAATAGAGAATCGCGATAAAGAGACAACTTGCATTATCAAAAGAGCTGCGGCAACGGCAGCGGGAGATAAGGCGACGTTATCCCAATTAACGGAACGAAAAATAAAAAATTCGGTCGCAGTGGAAGAAATTCGAATACGTAAATTCCGCGGTAATCTAAATCACTTCCTTTTAGATTAAAAAAATGTATTGAACATTTTTACATAATTTTCATTAAATTTCATACTTTTCTTTCGTAAATTCGATATTTATGCAAATACCTCGATTTCGATACTTTTTTATTTTAATCAACGGGCTTAAGCGCTACGGGAGGGTGAACGATAAGTCAATGACTTAAGTTCGCAATCAACCGCATAATCCATCTCATTTTTCCTGGAGCTTTAAAAATATCCTGACGTCTTTGCTGCGAACGGATTACGGGAAAAAAAATCGTAATCTCGGGGTCTGAAGTCCATTCGAACGTCGCCCGGAATTACGCACAACATGCGGTCGTGATTCACGCGCATAACGATAAAGCTAAAGAAAATAAAAATCCCCATTGTGTCATACGAGTTTCATATGTACATTGGCTTTAAACACAAGAAGGTTTATCCGATTTGTTTGATGCTAATGATATCAGTATTCGAATTCTCGTATGGTAAATAAAGGGTGCAATTGAGTAAACGCACGTGTCTAATTAAACGTTGAAATTAAATCAATCGTTCAGTGTCCACAGTACTTAAGCGTCAGCTCCATGTAGTTCGGGCTTCGGCTCGAATTGCTGCCGATTCGATTGTGGATTGAGAGAAGTGTGTCACTGTTACAGTCCGATACTTGTCGCTGGTCGGCAGGCAAATGCGTAATTATTCGTAGAGCGCAGGATACTTAGTTGCGACACAGCGGCAATAATGCCGATCGGAACAGCGAGAAAACGTGATATCCACTAACGAGACAATCTGTATCATTGTTAAAGCTTTGACGAGGGTGCGATTGTTCGAATTAATCGATTAATTAACTCTTTGTCGTAAGACATCGTAACTAAAAAAGTCGTTCGCATGGTAACACAGAACGGCAATTGAATTGCTGGCTGTAACCTTAGATGGACTCGGAATCGTGATTTTTGGTCTAATCGCTCCATTTGGAAAACGATTAAACACCTTTCGTCGTTTCGAGACGTTTCATTAAGCGAATATTGCATTACTATCGAGATAATTAATTACTCAACGAAAATAATTTGCGATTAATGAATCGATTGATTATCCGCGATTTATTGGATCGTTATGAAACAATGGCCCGAGTATTGCTCATAAAAAGAATTCATTAAACTCGTCGCGAAAAGAAGGTCAATTTGCGGTCAATTGGACGCTCCAATTAATTAGCAATTCCTGTCCTCACAGCGGGGTTAATGAAACAAAATTTTATCGCGGACATTCATGGTTATCGGTAGTGCGGTGTACACGCGTATTCATTATAGTTTACGATATCGTATCGAGCCCACAGCAGGTGAACACACCTCATCTCTACGTATACGTATATGCATTGTACAGCAGAATTTATATATAATCTCATGACAAACATTGCAGGTTTACGAGCGCTTGTTAAATTTAACACGCGCAAACGAATTCGATATGACGACAGCCAGCAGCGAGCGATCAGCTCGTCTCATCGACAAGCCGAAAGTTCGATAGAACAGAGCAATCTATGTTTTATCTCTCTTGTTCTCTCGTTCATTCATTCTTTGCGAGCGCCCGCATCGATTCGTGTTTTATGATAGTTTGCCGAACACTGATATCGCTTTCAGGTCGGTCCAACGCTCACAGAAGAAACTCTAATGACTCTCGCGGTCCGCGAATGAGCAGCGAACTGAATTATCGATCGTTAGTTTTTTTCACTGCCTTCTCGTTACGACATAATTAAAGGATATCAGGAATGGTATCAGTAAATTTAATAAAATTCAATAATCAAGAATAATTTAAGACCGGTGATTGAATGTAACATTTTTCTTTACTTCTGACGCAATATCGCGTATAAAATACCGAGATGCGACTGGGGTTTGCAGATTCTCAATTAAAAGGGGAAAAATATATTGGGCTTCGGTATTTTTCGATCTTTTCTGTTTTTTTTTTTTTTTTTTTCGTATCTACTTTTCTGTGGGGAGTTTCGTTAATGGGACAAAGAAAAAACGTGACAGACGGAGGAAGTTGAACTCTCAGTAGGATCGACGAACGCGTATAGAGATAACATGAGCGGAAGCAACTATGTGTTCATCCAAACGTCTCGGACATCGAGAAGTTGAGTGAATGCTTATGTATTCAGTATTGCGACTATGGCGAGACGAACGTCTCCGCGACTGGTGACGCGACGCGCCGGAACCATCGCGAGAGACACTCTCAATATGTCCCTTTCGATGATACGTAGAAAAAAAAATCACGACGACACGGTGGCGCGTCTTTGTCGGAGTCAATGGGTAAATAAATCGATAAAAAATAAAAAGCGCCGAAGAGGCGGGTTTTAAAATTTTGAAAATATTTTTGAATAACATCCATTACGATATGCTTCAGGACTCTAAAAAAGATCCTACGTGACGAGACAAAGTTATTGTCGAAAAAAAAAAAATATACTAAAAAAAGAAAGTTTCGGAATTCCAAATTCGTCACTGTCGATAAGAACCGGAAACGCAAAGTGGATTGAGCTCCGAGCTGACAGTGGTTTCTCTTGTTTTTCTTTTCTTTTTTCTTTCTTTCCGATAACAAAGCTTAAACGGAACGGAAAGGAAAGAGTGACGGCTGATTGTTGCTGTCGACGTTTTCTTGTCGATACATCGATGCGCCGTTTTAACAGAGAGCGTACAAGTGTATGTGTTGTGTACTCTTGTATGCACACATCGATAACGTATGCCAACGGCGAGGTCGTCGTCGTCGTCGACGTAAATTATAAAAGCATATATCGACGTGACGTCGTCAGCCCTCTCAGGCTGACCGGCCTCGTGTGAAATGCCCCGACGAGGCGTGCATAACGAGTTTCATTCATTCGCGCGATAGTCTCAAGGGTCAACGCGTTTTCTTTATTACACTGATAAGAGACCTGCAGCTGATGCAGCTACGTTCCGCGCGTTCGCTTTATCTCTCACATGCCGAGAGAGTCAAAGGTTTTATTTAGAAAGGAGAGAAAATTTGAAAGAAAAAACACGAAAAAAAAAAAAATAAAAAAAAAAAGGGAAAAAAAATATATCGACAAACATGTGACGATTATAATTCAAAGCCATACATTTATTACAAATTTGTCAGAGACTTTTCTCGAGGTGCAATTTATTTACTGCGCGCCGCGCAGCGAAAACTAGCAGCCGTATAGAATTAACATAATTGAATCTACATAGCGAAGCGAGGCCGCGAGTTGCTCTTTTCTATCGCTTTTATAGTATATTATTATTATTATTATTATTATTATTATTATTAAACCCAAGTAGGGAAAAACCAGAAAAACTAAAAAAAATTATATCTCTTAGATCTTCGTTATATTTCAAGGATGTTAAAAATACTTGCGGTGTACATATGTGACTTGACTTTATTTTTTTTTTTAATGCCATTATATTCTTTTTTACTTTTTGGTGACTTTACGTTTGCCTTCGTTTCGCGGTATTATAGGATTACGATGAGTGTATGCTGTGCGTGTTTTTCCGTTTGCACTTTCACAACGAACCGGAAAGCAAACGTCTAAACGGTACAAATGCGTACACTGCGTAAACTCGTTCTTGTTTTAGATTTATTCACAAAATTGGTAAAAACACGTAAAAACATAAAAATTTTTATCGTCTTTCCGATTATTTGCATAATAATGATATTTTATTATAATTGTTAAAAGGTTATATAGAAATTGTTTTGTTATGCGATTTTTTTATGTTAGAAATTATATTAATTTTTTTTTTTTTTATCGAAATAGCATTGATACGAAAGGAATGATTTATTATTCTCACCGATGAAAATTTCACGCTGAACGACTCGAAATATTTAACTAAGAACTTCATGGTATCCTGTGCGTTACAGTGAGTTTTGTTGCGTTTCGAAATATTTGAGGATGAAAACGTCGTCGTGGAGGAGTTCACTTGATTCACTGAAGACGATTTCACGATCAGGACTTTGCGATTCTACGAATAATAAACAGACAATCCACTAAGTTAACTATCGACGGCATGGCTTGCATTTGCGCGGTTATACTTGAGTCGCTTTACGCGCGATTTTATCCGACTAATCATTCACGAATCATTATCCAATCCCAACTCGTTGTTCCGCTCGTTCGTTACTTCTAATCTTTTCGCCGTTAGAGTGTCACGTTGTACGCCAACGCTAATTTAGTTACGTACTTTGATCAGCACCGGGGCACACAAAGAACTACGATTACCGCGGATTATGCTTTCGGATCATTGTGAAAAAAATGACTCAATTTTCAAAATTAAGAGTATTAAGTATGTCAACGATATACACATCGAAAATATTTCGCAATTTTGGGACTTATATATACTTTTTTGTTCGAAAAAAAAAAAAAAAAATGTTTTTCATATAACGTGCATTGCCGATTCTCCACCGATCCGACATTAGCATCGACCTCGACCCCTGAGCTCCGTGCTCCGCAAAATAATATTATGTATGCCGATGATTCCTAAACCGCATGTGCTATTCTCGTATGCCATGAATTTCGTGACGGCCTTGCAATTTAGTGGATCAAAAAAATTGAAGTACTCTAAAAAGCGGTATAGCGGAGAAGGCCTCGGAATGTACGAATCGAGAGCCAAGAATGAGATTCGTAATCGTTCTCGTTGTTTTTGTTAGATACGTAAATCCTTTACGATGTAACATAAAGTACACGACAAATGTATTTGTGACGCATATTTTTTATCGTTTTTAGATCCTCGAGTTCGTAAAATGCCGCCTTCGTAGCGTTTAAAGAAAATTTGCGTTCTCTCACAAAAAAAAATCCATACTTTTTTTTTATTATTAATTTCGTTGCAAAATTAGAAGCTTTTGTTCCCTTTCTCGCAATTTTTTTTTTTTTCAATTGCTACGTACTGCCGATCGGTTTGTATAATTTATAATTCGTCGGCCGGGAAGTTTGTCATTGTTATCGTTCATTTCCGAGTAGACGCATCGAAAAGTGCGTCGCGTATACGGATGCGGTGAGGCTAATGATACTCGAAGTAACGCGCACGCACTCACACCGATCACTAAAGCTCACGCTCGCGTGCGCGCACACGCACACACACGCGCACACACACACACAATTGAAAAATCTTTGCTCTTGGTCTTCGTTAAACGACGTGCGTGAACGCGGAACACGGACAGAAGAGGAGAATAAGAACCGTAGCAGCAACTCAAACACCGGACGAATTCCAACTAAACGCAAGTCAGTATTAACAGCTGATTGGACGGTTTGTATTACGCAAACATCTTCGTTCCATGATGTGCGTGAGAGCTCATCGCGTGCGTGTAAATTTCGTTCGTTCGTTTGAGTTGGCCGAGCAGCGTGGATTCACCGAATTCACCTATGTGTTTTATATAGAAAATGTGCATACAGTCGGCGCAACAAACCGCGACGAAGACGAGAGAAAGAGAGAAGCAGCTCCGAGGAGAGCGAGAGGCACTGAGGTAACGATGTCCACGCATTCCGGTGCGTGGCGCATTACACCCCGACTTACGCAATCGGAGCAACTCGCAGGGTTTATTTGCGGTGTCGCGTCCGCGACGATTCGAGAATTTCGTCGGACACCGACATCGATGTTTATTCGGAATTCGTTGATTCAATTCACGTTTTACTCGCTGATTATTTTTACTTGATCTTGAATTCAAAAAAATAAACAATTGCGCGGTGGAAAGGTTATTTGAAAAAAAAAAAAAAAAAAAAAAAAAAACGAATGCTATCGGCACAATTTCTCGTATCGATAATAAACGTATGCAACGGAGAAAACATCGATTTATTATGGTGTTTAATCAATTATCGTAATTTAACCGCACAATGGGTTGGATAATGATGGTCCTTATCAATACTGCAATCCACATCGATTCTGGGAATTCAAATTCATGAGTTCTGGAGGATTGGACGAGATTTGGCTCAGATTAATTTGTAATGATGAGGGCCACCAGAGAGCTTCGTACTGCAACTGGTACGGTTGATACACCAATTGGGGTCAACGCGCGCACTGATTTGCGTGATTACGCTTGCGTTCTCGATATATGTACATTATGTATATATGTACTACATTATCGCGCGGGTTGCACGCGCACAAACACACGAATCGAGACCCGATGGGTCGGCAAGGACAGGTGTTGGTGCGTGTGCGCGAGTTGCGTAACTTCGAGCGCAGAAGCGAGGAGCAGAGAAGAGGAGTCTTGGTGCCCGAATCGCAGGGAAATGCAAGCTACGAACCGCGATATAGGCCTCAGCTCTGTGCCAGAAACAAAAATATCCGGGGGGAAACGGCGTCGGTGGTCGAACTCTTAGCGCTCGTCTCGTCGAGCCTCGCCGACGTTTTCGTTGAGAGTCTCTCGCGGACACGAATGCGCACGGCAATCAGTTGCGATACTTTGAATGCCAGCGGGTGCCAATTCACCGATTGGATAACTTCCGCGGCACTAAATAGTTACAATTTAATCGTCGCGCGATTGAAAAGCCTTGACCCGGTAAAATTCAGCGTTGATTAATTTGTCTGTTCGTTAATAGGCGCAAGGTGTCTCGATGAAAAATGCAAATGAGTAAATTTAGATTTCTCATCGATTAACAAATCGAAGACGAAAAATTGAACGATTTTTTTTATACTGAAACTTAGCAAATGCCTCGGAGAAAATTGCATCCCGGATTTTTTAAAAAAGGCGGCGCATTTTTTTTCTTACCATTTTTTAAAGTGATTTTTCTGTGATTTTCGGAAATCGTTGAGAAACGCAAAATTTAAGATTGTAGAAAACGTAATAATTTTTACATCATCATAGTTTTCCGTCGTGTTTCGACTTCTGTACGTGTTGCCGACCAGAAAGAAATCTTACAACTGGAAAAGCCTTTAATCGAGTTATACTATTCGTAACTATTCGCTAGTAACGGCACACGTAAGATAGAGCCGCTTGGCACGTACATAGAAATACCCCGCGGTGTGCACCTTGCACTATAGCCGCGAAACACGTGTATTTCTCGGACAGGTAAAAGGCCTCGTTTGCATCCGGCACGTCGTCTCGACTAGACACGGTGCGTATAATAGTTTTAACCGTGAAACCATACGGCTGCGTTTCGTACGTATAAAAGACGCGGAAAGGAAACACGTGGGTCACATCGTGGCACTCTTACTCTTTGCTTCATTTTTTCATTCCTTTTTTTATTCTTCGTCATTACTAAAATAACGTAAACTCATGTTTTAACGTAATTACTATTCGTAATATACCGTATAACGAATGAAATGCGAATATTTCAAAGTCCAAATGAATTGTCCGACAACAAAAGATGAAAAGTTACTATTGGTCGCTACTGAATCACTGCGTTAGGCCTCTAAAGTTCAATAGTATATTCCTACTTTTTTTTTTTAAATCGCGATTTTTTAAGAAGTGAAAAACGACGATTTTTGGAGAGTTCCATCCATTTTTTTTTTTTAATCGATTACTTTTCTAAAGTTAAACATTATTTTCGGCCAAAAAGTGTAATCTTCAATGTCCTTGAAATTATTTAAAAATATAATATCGTCCTCCGAATATATGTATATTTTTTTATTCTCACTATTAAACATGTTAAATAGACTTCTGCGGGAAATGTTCAAATTTCAAAAGAATTCGTAGCCTTCAAGATTCACCGCTGAAAGGGAAAACTTCCTTCAAGTGAGATTCTCCCTCCGGCACATTCCACACTGCGTTTCGTATTCCCTCGTCTATCTCCACTTTAACTACTTCAAAGTACAAAAAAAAAAAAAAGAAAAAAATACGAGGCAAAGGGTTGATTAGATACTCATTGTCTCGAAATGTGTTCGTTCATTTTTTTTTAAGTCTATTATTAAATACTTGGAAGGAAACACACGATATGTGTTCTTTGTGCGATGAAAATTGCGCTTCGAAGTATAGATGATACTGTGGAGCAGGTACTCGAGGTCCAACGTCGTCGTCGTCGTTGTCTCGCCACTGGGGTTGGTGCATTTTATGCACTTTGTTTCATCGTACACACACGGGACGCTCATTTCGCTTTGTCTTTTTTTTTTTCCTTTTAATTTTTATTTTTTGTTTTGCTGCACAGCGTGGTACAAGCCAACCGCTCGCGAGTTCTCTGTGAAACCGGTTACTATACACGCTTCTCGTCGAGGTGGACTCGACGCGATCGAGAGTACTTGAAACTCCGGTGGAGTCTTTATATTCAACGCTTCTCCTCTCTCAACTTCTTCTTCTTCTTCTTCTTCTTCTTCTTCTTCTTCTTCTTCTTCTTCTTTGCCGTTGCCCCGTGTGTTTCTTGGCGAACGTCCCTGTTTAGGAAACTTGAACAGGGCGATGCACAACACCCCTTGTCTGTCCTCCAGGATATTACTGGATACCATAGCGCACTAAGTACCGCGATATCTCAGAGAGCAAAGTTCGAACCTTTCGGAATCGAAGATACCGATGTGTATAATTAATCGACAATTTTTCCTCGACGATAATGATTATCGCGGGGATTAAAGACTCCGTCGGAATTGTGTCGTTTATAAACGATCGAACGACAGAAGAAACTGTTAATCGGTATTTCAAACGTGTCTGCCAATAACGGGCACCAGATTTTCCAAGTTTTTTTCACAGAGAAAAAAGAAAAAGAGTTCAAGGCAATGTCACGATCATTCTGTTCGACCTGAAGAACCCTAATTGTCGTTTTTTCATCTCCGCTCAGTCTCGTAATATAGTTTATAATAATTTCTGAGCTCTACATTTGCTTACAGAACTTACGGAGTTTCTATGAAAGTCTTATTAAACAACTGACCTACGAATATCGTATAAACCGCATAAAAAAAATTAAAAAACACAGTAACTAGAGTAACTTTCACATTTTTTTTTAGCGCAACCTTTTTGGGTCGATTTTCATAGAGGTTATTGCGACGCAAAGTTTTATGTCGAGGAGAAAATAATTCTCGATACGCAGGCGTTTCTAATAAACGTAAATGTTTATTAATAAAATAACAATATTTACCAATATATCCTGCAACGACACCGGCATCACAGAGCACGTTGACATATCCTTCGTTTCGAATAATCACAGTAGCAACTCCATAAAAGTCTTTTATATTTGATGCACGTTGATTATTTCACTCGTTCTGCATCGCGATGAGATAAAAATCACTTTAGGAAATATAGCAACGATGCGAGGGATGAATTAACGATAGGGGCGACTCGCAATTCTGAACGGTACTAATGAAATTTAATAAATCCGTTTTATTGACTTTTTAATTCAAGAATAACCGGCTTTGTAATCGCGGGATAATTTTCTTCTGCATTTAGCGAAGGTGTTACTTCGTCTCGATTTATCGAGACGGCGCGACGCGGCGTGAGCAACTGTTAACATCCGGCAGGCCGCGTGGACACTGTCCACGGGGGGAGATCGGCGATTCCTCGCCGCGGAAGTCTTCGGCCTTTCCCCCGCGCCCCCGCTCGCTGCTACTATATTAAATTAAGCTACAGTACGTTGCCGCGGAGTCGCGGAACACTATCCCCTTCCATTGCCAACCGACATAATCCAATATCGCGGAGGTATAGGCTTCGTGGTTATGCGGTCGTCCAGTTCGCGTTCCGCCTTTGACTATAGGTACATCTAGCTGCATATATATGTATATATATCCATATATACACATGTATAAATAAATCCGTACGTCCGTACAGTACGTAGACATGTATTTCTGGTTGTTATACGAGGAAAGGTTACAGAGCGCCAGCGATACAGTGGTTGGTAAGTCCGTAGTTATTGGCCTATGAAACGATTGACATAGAAACCGACGAAAGTATGTCAATGACTAGTTTTTCACCTTCTACCGAAGGGTTATGCTATTTTGCATATTTGGCAAAATTTTATATATATTCGGACATTTTTCTCGATCGGAAGATCGAAACAAGTGGATGCAACGATTGGAAATTACAACGAAGTGTACACTATAACATCTCGTCGGCTTATTACTGTTTTTTGTACACAAATTAGTAACCTGATAAACAAAGGTTCACTTTACTTATATTTTTTCGAAAAAAATGTTTCTAAGAGAAGCCCCAAGAACCGATAAATTAGAGAAAGAGCGTCTTAAAGGGACTGTACAGGTTGCCCTATCTACCTGCTGCAAGCATTGTATCGTGAGGTTTCTAAATATTTTCCCTCAGTTTCGTTGTCTCACTCTTTTTCATATTTATCGGTAGATTGTCGGTCTTTCTCGCTCGTCGTTGGCTCACCGAGGTTTTGCAATTAACGATTCCGACGACGGGACGACGAACGGCAAACGAGTTCTGCCCCGAATAGCCGGTTCACCGTTCCGCCGCTTCGGGCCGATAACTCGACGAGACTCCTGGAGGTAGAGCGGTAGAGCCAGAAGGCAAGGGGTACCTTCTATATAGGTATAAGGAAGGTATATAGGCTCACTGCCTCCAGTTCGGGCGCTCACCGTCGGGGAATCCGTTCGTTCCGAGAGCGACTTCGGCGTCGCTCCTGGCCGTTGACCTGAGAACCCCCGCGCGCATCCGAACAAAAGAGAGAAACGAAAAAATAAAAAAGATTCGAGTAAAGTAGCTTCGCGCGTAACGCGCTGTACCACTTTAACTTGCGTGATGTATTCGAATTTCGAGCATTTTTTTTTTTTTTTTGAGGAAAGAGATGAAAAATGAAACTTTATAGGAAAAGGTGCTGTAGAGGAAATACGAAGAGGAAATATAATCTAAACGGTAGCGAATGGTAGAATAAAGGGTGTAGTGTTCCGGTGGTAACCACAAGCCGTGACTCGATTTCCTACACTCGAGCGTCTCAACCAGCGCGAAATCTTTATTCATCTCTGCTGAATGTCTGAACGTAGTAGTGCCGTATCTACTTAAACGGAATTCTGTGACTTCACTCTGCGATACTTTTCTCCGCGGGATACAAAGGATAAACCCTTTCCTGATAGATTTAACGAAACTTTACGAGATATGAGTGTATTTTTTTCTATCCTGCGGCGAGTAAAAAATTCAAGAAAGAAAATTCTTCGGGAGATAAAAAAATCTTAGGTCGTTTCATGAAGAATCTAATGACGATGCTCGTTAAACTTTGAACTTCTCTCGTCTCCGATTTCTTGTCTCTCATAGTGTCTCCAAGTAACTTTGAGCCTTTGAAACACAGTGTCGTCTCTCCAGTGCCTCGTTAACCCTTTACGTACATACCACCATCGACCCTCGCCAGGGATCTAAATACATTCTTCGACAGTTCGCGAACTTCAAGCCGTTCGAAGTTTATCACAAATCCCCGATGTTTGAAAATTTTTTTTTTTATTCTTCGAAGTCTTTAATGTTTACTTTCGATAATGACATAAAAATCAATTGAATATAAACATTTCTGTTGGTATTTTAAATATCATAACAACAATAACAAAAAAGCTCATGCAGATACCAAATTTTTGATCATTGACTCCCAAAAGATTCTTTCGGTTGTGAGTTCATTCAAATTTTTGGACACTCGTCTATTTTTTTAACATCGAAAAGTTGTTGCGTATATGCAACACCGTGCATCAAAGGCTCAAGGCTCAAGGGCCAATTACCCATGCCGTTTACCCTTATCGAGATAGAACAGAGTTGGCGAGGACTCACGTCGTTCGTATCGGAACGAAAGCAGACTAATGCTATAGCTATAGGAGGGTTCTTCGAGGAGGTCAAGCCGAGCCATTGCGCTAGTACTGTGCTGCAGACGGTGTACTACCGGTAGGTAATTCGATACTGGCGCGAGGCCAGCAACCAGAGCACGGAGAGGGCCCTTGCCTCGCGAGCAACCGGAGACCGGAAAATAGTTGAGCGATCGTGTGCAAGTGAGCCTACGCGAGAGTCCTGGCTACAGAGCAAAGTGAGTTGATGTACGTGTGTAGTACAGAGAGAGCCGCACACACAACGAAAAGCTCCGACAATGTGAAGCTGATCGGCTTACTGAAACGTCGGCAGGAAACTTTACGGCACGAACTGTAGCAAACGGTTGAAATTCATCGCTTTAGAGGGGGTATAAGGTTTATAGAAAGAAACCAGTCAACAGGAACCAACGCCCTGGGTACTTTCCGTTCAGTCGTTACTCTCTCGACATCGTCAAGGCAGAGCCCAAGGTTTCTCAAGGCTCGCGAAGGCGGCGAGGCAGACCTGTGGCTCTCTCGCGCAAAGCTCGAGGGAAAAACAACGATGCCGCGAAACCTTGCGCATCGCGAAATACCCTACGTATGAAAGAGTCAATGTACCTATAGGTGCGATGCAGCGAAGGAACCCGATCTCTAACCGCGCACCGGCAGAGCAGCTGTACGCGAAGGAGCAAACACACCGAGAGACAGCTCTCGCTCGGGCGGTATATCTATTTCGATTCAACGCGACACTACCAGCGGGACCCAAGCGTGCAGAATTAATCGAACCGATTAATTCAAAACGCCAACGCTCTCGCACGCAACTTTTCTCGGGGAAACAGATCGGCGACCGGGACACTTGGTATCCACCGTTTAACGGAATGTGTATCAATATCGATCTCGGAAAACTGAGCACAACAGGATCTGCGGCTATATTTCATTTATTTTTTAAATTGTTTTATTTATTTAGTATTTTAATTTAATTTAATTTAATTTATTTACGAATTGTTATAATTTTATTTGTCGTTATTTTTTTAAGTCACCGGGTGCACTGAAAGGATTATTTTCCATGTAGAATATGTACGATTATATACCTCGAAGTTTTTTATTTTCGGAGTTTTACTGAACCGATAACTACGAGGAGATACGAGAGCCGTGACTTTTCGCGCGCGAAAGTTTTACGTCCTTTTCTCTTAATCTCCTCGTGTCTTTCCCTTCGTCACACGACAAAACCACCGCTCAGACACGTCCGATGGTAAGGATGGTCGGACAGACACTGATCGTGCGATGCGTGAGCGCTAATATAAGCGCGCATATGTTCCGGTGGTGCAGCTATGTGCATCAACCACTGTAGCCAAGCGACGCATGCTTGCATGCGTGAGTCAGTTTGTTCGTCGTCGTGTGAACACGTTTGCCGTCAATATCGTTCTGTGCAACTAATACGTTCGTATTTATGATAATTTTTTTTTATTCGAATGAAAAATGAACGTTTTTGAATAATTTTTTTTATTTTTGTAAACATTCGCACTTTCTATATCTCGGTTATTTTTTTTTTATAAATTTCGAGAATAATATTCTTACGATAGAAGAATTTTATTTTTTAAATTTATTTGTAAATTGTAAGAATTTATTATTGAATGGTAATAAATTATAAACAAATATGAATTATAGTTGTTAATTTTGTAGACAATTTCGCTAATAATATTTGCAAAGACATCTAGGCTAAGCTTGGAATTGAACGCACGAAATGCTTCGAGACGTGAATATATTATTCTTGCGGTATTAGAATCTATTATACAAATGGAGACTGCAAGTCTTAGATTATAGTATCAGAGGCACGAGAAATCTTGCCGGAGATATTCCAGCGCGCGATGTTATATCGCTGACTACACGGTAGCACAGGGAGGGCAATACATCGTCATCGTCCTCGTCGCTTCAACACTTCGCAGACTGCTGCTCTGTTTGTTGCGCGTCGATGAAACTACGGCTGTTGCTTCTATCCCTCGTATACACGACGCGGAACATCGACACGCATACATATGTACGGATAGGAGTACCCACGGGAATGTAGCCGAGTGATATTATAATTTCTAATTGAAACGCGCCACGGTGTGGAACGTGTAGCAGAGTGCAAGCCGCATTGTTCGGAGCGTCCAGTAGAAACAGCACATTGCAGTCAGACCCCCCTGCAGACTGTTAGCTTCCGACGTATTCATCGATGCGGTGTTCCCTTGATTATACGGAACGTACTATCATAAAGTACATACTCTTTACCTCTATCTTCTCCTCTTTTAATTTTAACTCCACCATTTCGCCACATATGGAATTATGAAATTTAATTAACGTCCGAATTACGTCAAGTTACATTTTTCATTTAATTCGAGGATCGCGCAAACTCCATTTTCCCGGACGAACAAACGAAAAAATAAAAAAAGGGTAGGTATATAATACTTTGAAACTTGAAAAAAAAAAATGAATAAAAACTCCAATAACACGTTAGTAATTATTTAAATTTATAATAAAATTGCGTAATTTATTCAACGATGCGAGAAAATGTAAAATCTGTAATACAATTTTTTTTCATCGGTTTTTATACTTTTTCGTTTATTATATGATTATCGTGAATGATTTGTGATGCGGGATCTCGTTGATCTGTGAAAAAGGATAATGGCCGATAGGCGGCACAGGTACGTCGAGCAGAAGAATTCCAGCGGTACATAGATATAGAGAGGGTTATCGCATGTATATATCCGCATAGCAGCAGAGTACTTTGCACCCTCCCTTTGCACCCTCCCTTGCGGAGTAACCTATAGTACCTGATGCCCTTTCGAAACGAAGTACTTGCGCGAACGGCGAGCTTCGTACCGCGAGAGGGTGAATAAATTATTCGGCTTAGTGACTCGGAACTCCACCCCATTACGGGGAAAAAGGGGGAGGGTACCGACGTACCCTCAACACACTTGTGTACTACACACTGCATCGTTCGCCATATGATATCTTCAATTGCGTCTACCCACTGCCCTACACAGCAACAGTAATACGACACGAAGTAACACACAGGTTGTGTCAATGCCTTTTACCCTTTTCGCTCGGAGATTGAAAAGGGTCGAAGGATTTATAGGAAAATAAGAGAAGATACAAAATTTATCAACGACGCGAAGAAACCCTTCGCTAAGCAATCCATTAGGGTTTATAAATAAACTCTCATGTGCCGGTTGGACCGTACGAAAACGAAAATTCCAATAGCAGATTAATGGTTCTCATTATTAATTTAATCAGAATTTGTAGCCAAAGTTCACTCGATCTGCTGGATGTAAGATAAGAAAATCAGAATTTTTAATTCAGCATCTTGACGATTTGCAATGGTACATCTATAAAACGCATTTCGACGCTTTACAATTCCATATTTTCCGAAAAACTGAGATTTCAATATAACTTGACCGTTATTTAAACTTTCGTAAGCGGCCTGTAAAAAAAAGCGTACTTTTACGACGCGCTATTATCAGATTACGGATGACCCTCCCGAGAATCCGATAATCTTTTGTTCACGCGCGGATGTCCGTCCTGAGCGCTCGGAAATGTGTGCGAAATTTTTACGTGGATCTCGGTGAGAATACGCGGAAACTCAGTTAGAAACTCTATCTCTCGACTATATTCTGTAGCTTAGTTCAAAGCTGTAACTTCGTAGTACATGGCTACGCTAATTCGCGCGTGCGAAGGCTCTCTCATGATTTGCGAGCACGTGAATCTAAACGGGCTTCGTGAAATCTTGTTTACCTAATCCCACCGTAGCAATGCAGCTTTGAGTTTTCTATCTCTATCCACCTGTTTTCCTTCCTCCTTCGTTCCTTTTAATACGCAGAAGCTAAATGTACGATAGACCCTGCGACGGCTACGCTACGTGTACGAACAACGCAGTGGCGCAATTTAACGATTTCATTTTATACAGTCATTTTAAAAAACGAGCAAATGAAAGTCTGGAAAGTCCAGACTTCCTCGTTATTTTCAGTGATATTAAAAGAAAAAATGAATGAAAAATATTTCGCGTTAATTAAATCTCGTGAAATCTCATCGCCCGACGCGCTTCACGATTGGCAGTCGTGTTATTTCATAGTTATAACTCGGATTTTCTATGAGCGAAACGCTGACGCGTCTCGTTTCGTTCTGTTTTCTCAAATTCATAACTGGAATAATGCATTACCCGATTCGAATAAACTCTGCTATGAAAATTGCATAAACGAGAACGGGTGTGTTACCGGAATGTATGTATGTATAAGTCGGAGGTCAGCGCGGCACTTAGGTTAGCAAAGATATTATATTCATAGGTAGGTCTCGGATCCAAGATCCCGTATTGGGTCTCTCGAGTTCTATGAATTTCTTATGAGAACCCTGGATCTTCGGGTGTTCGAGTTAACGTCTAACCGCGCGGACCATCGTTCTTTAGTACGCCAAACAGATAGTTGAATAATTAAGCGAACAATTTCGTTTAATATCGGAGAGGAGAAGGATGAGAATCAAGTGAAAGATATGAATTAAATTCGCGCATATATTTATCATTGCGGACGGGCAGCTTCCGGCGGCTCATACTTGTAGTGTTTACACTCTTTACGACCCCAACATCTATCCGGGTTACCATATATTTAAGAAAATTGCACCATCCGACAAAGATTTTTTTTTAAATATTTTTATTCAGACGCACAGAGGGGTCAGAGATTGAATCGTTGGCTCAAACGACAACCGACGCATACTTCCTGACACGATGCACACGGTCACGCACATCCTGCAAAGTGCGTGCGACGTGTAAACGGTTGACAAAAAGTAAAAAAAAAAAGACAATCAAATTACCGAATGACGGGCTTAGTATTTTTTTCCTCCGAAATCATAATTAATTTTTATAGAATTAAAATTTAGATTTAAATGTTAGATGTAAATGAAATGAACTCCTTGAAATCAGATATATATTTTTTTTAATTAGCGCCATTTTTTTTTTTTTTTTTTTTTCGTATATTTCTATCCGTATTATGCAAATATATTCGCAAACATCTGCGATTCTCTTTTAAAACCGGGCTGCGAGGTAAAAAAGGAACTTTCGAAGTTTCGAATAAGTTGTAAAACTAGCGACGTAAAAAAGTTAAGAATATAAAAAGTTTCGGCGAAGCCTAGAAATAAATTGTATTTGACTTTATAATTGAATCATAAATTTTCATTTCATAAACGTAATAAATTCGTACGAAAAGGGGGCGAAGATATCAAGGAGATTAATTGACTACGGTATTCAGTGCAATGAATTTCGACAGGTTTTAGAATATATCCGGAATGTTAGAGCAGCGTATTTGTGTGAACAACGATTTGCACGCGCATCGTATAGCACAATATAGTACCGTAACTTCTGTCACGGCCCGTGTTTTGCATCTCTGTCTTCCTCTTTATCTACAGCAGTCGTGCATACAGCGCGAATTATCTGTGTGCGGGAAGCAGCAGCAGCAGCAGCTGAGGCGACTCTTAAGGGGGCACGGAATGCCAGTCAGAGCATAACCCATTGTCCGCGTGTTGACTGGGTGATACACATACGCAGAGATGCGAAATGCAAGAACTCCACCAACCCGAAGTGCACAGTGGGCATAGAGAGCCCCGCGGGGCATTTGCAACTACGCGCACTCGAGGCATACATCCTAGTCGTCGGGTTAGAGCTACTAGTTCCATCGTAAACTGTATAGTAGAGTTCCACATGTGCTTACAATAGCACAATGCGTGATTCTTGCTCGCTATACGCGGAGACCGGCGAGTACAAAGAATCATTAAGCCATATGCGAGCTTACGGAACAGAGAGACATCAAGACTAAGGTACGTGTATTCCTTCGAGGTGCGCCTTGACACTGTGAACTGGATGACGCGCATAAATCGCGATCACTTGAACTTGCGCACGTAATAGTCCGCAGCTAATTCGTCGCGAGATTTCGTATTGTATAATAGTTGCAATGATTCCAAGTAGATATGGAATTATTTTGGTAAAATCGGAATTATAGGGTCGAACGATCGATCGTCATAAAACAGCTATAATCACGTAATCGAAGGGTTCCAGATATGAATTATCAACCGAGAAATAGCTGCATACAAATTCAATCTTTATTTCCGCACAAGTTTCTACGAGTAACGCGTATTAAATAATTCATCAGCGATCGTAGACGACAGGAGAGAATAATTTGATGACGAAGTTTTGAGTCCTCATACTCACCACGTGTGTCCTATGATGCTGATGATGCATACTGTGATGATGATGATGCCTCTTCTCCTTGGCATGATGATGTTTGCCATGCGACTTGCTGCCACCTCGGTGAGGTGGATACGTGTGATATATCATATTTACACCGAAACAAGGTTGGCGTCACCTGACCTCTGATATCGTGCATTTCGTAGTTCCGATCTTCTGCGACGACGATGTCGATGATGATGACGAATTCTTGTGATTATTCTGATGATTGTTCGTGCCACTCGGCAATACCGTTGTAACGGTTGATGACGTCAATGTAGTCACCGTATCGGTATTGCCGATTTGTAATTTTCGGAATGTACTCTGTCCGCTGCACGAAGTTTCGGTACTGCTGCTTCCGATGCTTTTCTGATGATGATGAGGTTTGTCGTCGTCACGTGAATTCAACACGTTTCGCAATGTAAGATCAGTCTCGTCGACTTCGACACTGAAGGGCGGACGATGACGCGACATCATCTTTACGCTCGAACCAATCGGCGTTACCGTCGTCGCCGGATCGAGCTTTACCAACGCTGCCTGAAGACCAAGCGCGTCCATCTCGCAGGAATTTTATTCCAAACAGTCGGACAATGTTATAGCGTTACTTTTAGTTACGCTGCACTACTACTATTGCTAACAATTCGCTAACTAGCCTTTCAGCTTTTCGGCTCCTCTTTTTCTCAACGGCTATCGATCTTTTATTTTTCTCGAAATTTTCAACTAATCGAAACGCCGGTTCGCTTTTGCGATACGAACTAAGGATTTGGCCAGACCCCGTTAAGCAGCAGGCATGAGACTGATCTCAACATCTTCTTCATTCATGTATAATATTAAAAATTGTATTTCTACATTATTTACGAAACCGTATGATTATGCGATTTTGGACTTTTCAATTTATTTATTTATTTATTATTATTTCTATATATTTTTTGTTTCGATGATATAATACTGACACACGTTTTATTTTATTTTATTTTTTTTTTACGAGAGATGAATATTTGGCTTTATTAGTTGGTATATTTGATTAGTGGAACACTTTGAATTCGAATAATGGGAACACTGCAAGGGTATTGTTATTTTTATTATGTTAAGTTTAGTGTTGTTACTATTTTTTAATAATTATCAATGATTACTGTATGAATTATTATCGCTGAATAATATTTATTAAATTTGACTGAATTGATCTATAGCGATGACTAAAGTCTCAACAATTATTGTTAATGTTTGCGACCGTAAAGGCTATTTCGATTTTGATTATTGGAACACTTTAGATTTTGGCTGTGTCTGTCGATTAATCGACATGCGAATATCATTAAATAATTGTCTTTTTTTTTCGGAAATAAAATCTTCTTCACACTTTTAACTGGAAACAGAAGAGAATTGTTAATAAAAATTGTAATTTGCCGAGAGAGTGTGCGTTTCGATAATCCTAAATTCCCATCGTATACGATTCTGTATACAATTCTCGTTTGACCTAAATTTACAGGCTATAATGATCGATAATATCGTTAAAAAAAGGGGTGGGGAAATGTTCCGTCGATCGCTCGGCACTCGACTACCTGTTCAATCTCTTTTTAGTGAACCGAAAAAACGCTGTAAATACGGAATCCGCCGGCTTCAGTAAAACTGCATTGGGCAATAGTTGTTGCGCCATTGGCTCTACGGATTCACGGTGAACGTCAAGCGAGGGTCATCGCGTGACCGCAGAGAACCGTCCGGTTGTTGAGTAACTGTGCACAAGTTGATGGAACAAGATCGACTTATTTCCACGGTTTAACTTCATCATTCGGCGCACTCACCTGCAGCACCCGCAGAACCATCAGTAGACGCTTTTGTTATAAGATTCTCAAGGCGCAAGTGCAGCACGAGCAAAAAAGGTATAATATCCTTCGAGAGTAGGTGTATATATAGATATATACATCCTTAGCTCTCGCCGAAACGGCCAATCTGCCAAGAAGTAGCTACAGTCTCGAGAATTTTGTGTTATAACAAAAGCCGAGACTCCGAGTTCCGAACGCATACAGCGAACCCCGTATAACTCGTTAAATTATGACTGTCTCACGAATTTCCGTCCTATATTTCTCAGACTCCGAGCTGCGAATTCTTCTCTTTTGCGGTAGTCACTCAGATGGAGTATAAAAGGAACCCTCAATTTGCATAACATAAGAGGCTTTTCATATCAAGTTGGATACGAATTCTTCATCATGCCAATTTTTCTGCGGTTTTTTACGTCTTTCGAAAGACATTCTCCGAAGCGAAAACAAAAATCGCGAAAGATTAAAAAAAAAAGTAAAGTAAAAAAAAAATTGCGGAATTTGCTGATATCAACATTTTTTTATAATTATTTTTTTATTCTTTTCTTTCGAAATTATTTTTTAAAAATCTTATCAACATCTTATGATAACCTTGGGGTGGAATGCCGCGTATAACATGAAGTGGAAATAGCGCGGACCCAACAACGAAACTTAGATAAAACCTTTTTCCACGAAAATTTATCGCGCGGTTTCTTCTTTCGAAAGATATATCCACGAGACACCTGATACATAAACATATGTTATTTTCTTTTCTCATTCCATTTGGTTGGGGATACAAATGAAACTCAACCCAAACTTCTGATGAACGCGATTCCGACCGCCAAGATCCTAACTCTCCAATGAACAAATTGATTCAGTGGAAGCAAATGGTATACACGGGTCTACCGAGTATCAAGCCGGCGTGTCGGAAAATAAATTTACGAGTGACATTTAACGGAGAAGACTGTTACACTGAATATGCTACGGGAATACCGTATAGCAGTCCAAAGAGTACAAAACGTTGTTAGTGTGCAATGGTCCGCCGTGTTGCTAATTAAACGAGACAAAGACACACAGCAGCGTGAAAGTTACTAATGAATTTCAGTTCACGAGTTCCATCCGAGAGTGAGAGGAGTCGCTGAGTGAAATGGAGTGATTGCTCGATATATCTTCGCCCGGGTGAGTGGTTTGCAGCGCAGATCCGTGTGATCTGTGCGTTCCGCCATAGCGCACAGATAGCTTAGGACGAAGTGCGATGGGGGATGCGACAGCGATAGTTAGAGAAAGGGAGGAAACGACGCCAGGCACAAGTCAGCTACGTGTCGTAAATTGGAAATGTCCGAGTCTCACTTTCAGGACATCAGTGGACATACTGGCAACATGCCGTCCCGTCGCAATTCGCAAGGTCGAAGTTATTCGTATAGATAAACAGAAACCGACACGGATAGGTAGAGAAAAGACGAAGGATAGACGGCTAATCGTGTGACGATGATGATGCAGAAGAGTATTGCATGCGCGAGTATATCATTATTTTAGATAGTATGCGGTGTTACATAGATATGGGAAGAGCGAAGTATTGTATTGGTGAGTAATTATAAGACGGGTCGACCAACAGCTCAAGGACGCGATTAAAGTGTATCGTGAGTTGGAGTGCCACTGGGATGTTTTAAACAAATGTCGAATCACCAGTCAGTCATCCTACGTACAGTAGATTCTCAGGAAAGTTAACTATCAAAACCACTAGAATTTCCAAAGAGACCATCACATCTAACCATCGTAACTTTGTTACGCAGAGATTGGACGGCGTGGCGGTGAAGGGCAGAATAAACTTTTGAGGTCAAGTTAGGCTCTGGGTCGTGGGCGACGATCCTTTCGTCGAAACAATGTTTGTCCGCGGCCTGAAGTTTGTCGCTGGAACACCCGTGATTGACCGTCCGCACCCGGGGACCTTGGAGGTATCAAACCGTATAACCGAGGCGACGATGTGCGAAGGTCATCCGAAATAACGTAGACGAAAGCAGACAGACCGTTGACAAAAAAGGATCGCCTCGTTTCCCTTTTCAACGAAAGGGGAATGCGATTTGTTATCATTCCGAGAAAAGTACAGACAACGCGACAGTCTCCTATCTTCCATTTCATATTGCGAGAAGAACATAATTAAGTGATTGGGAACGAAGAAACGTAAGAAGATTGTTAAAGAAAGCGAACATCACTCCCCCACTTATCCGACCAGCAATATGATTATGAATCCTTCCGAGAAAAGTACAGATAACGCGACAAACTGTTCTCTTCCATTCAGAATCTTAACAAGAACACAATTAAATGATTGAGAAAGAAGAACAGAAAGAAGATTTTCGAGAAAAGAAAACATCGTTCGTCGAATTATCCAACCGGGAGAAATACGATTATGAATCCTATTTAGGAAAGTATGGATAACCCAAGCGTCTGCGTCTCGTTCATTTCATATTGACAGAAGAATTGATACGACCGATTGAGGATGAAAGACGGAACAGTGATTTCCAGGAAACTCGGACACGAAGCTTCGTGTCTTCGATAAATCGAAGTCTGTTAAGGAACTAATTAAGATCGGGTCATCAATCAACTGTAGTTTCGGCCGTCTGCTTTGCTTCGTGGGCAGTTCCCAGGGATATTGGTCGACGCTGCACTGTCCTCTGCGCTGCATTCAGTAGAGTTGCATACCGAACATGTATAACCTCCGTCTATATGTATATAGCCAGGTACGCGTGATATTATTCCTCGAAATCCACGTAGGCTCGTAGATCGAGTGGACCTCGACGGATTTCGAGGAGACCGGGATTTCCAAGGATCCTCAGTTCCGAGGGAATCTTCGGATTCCGATCTCGCGAATATGTGTATACGCCAATAAAGTGGAAAGAATGAAAGAAAGAATAGAAAGAGTTGAAGAAAGAAGTAACGATTGGGGTGGAGGGGGGGGGGGGGGGGAGCAGGAAGAGGCCAATGCACCCTGAGAATCTTGGTCCCTGGGACTCGGTCGGTCTTTGTGCCCAACTTTCCAACTGAGTTTCTGATGCCGCCGCGGGCAAACACCACGATGCTCGCTCCCGAATCCCATTACGGATGGGGCTGTGGCTCGTCAGGGGCGTTCGAGCGAGTGAGCGAGTCGGTTTTCTACCCAGACGAAGAGAACTCTCTCGGCAACCCACGCCCGTCTCGCCCACTTGCTCTTCCCCCCTTCGGGGACCATAAGAACAACGAAAAAAATATGAGACGAATAGGTTCTTCTTGCAGTGTCTGCTTCACTCTGTTAGCCTCCTGTTGCTGGACCATCGCCGGTATAATGAATCGAGCGATGACGTTGCTGGACTTTTCTCCACGGAACGCTCGTCTTTCTTTTTAAGATATATTTCTGCTTCTGTATTCAGAATGAAGCCTAATATTTTCCTTAATCATTATATCGAGTGCCGTATTTTGAGGTTTCTGTAACGCAACACTCAACTTTCCGCCATGAAGCGTTTTCAGACATCAAATCTAAGTTGTTTTTATCGTCACTAATTTAACAAATTCAAGAAAAACTGAATAAAAAACATTGAATTTGCGATAATTGGGGTATCTGCGAAACGTCTAGAATAGAATAACCGACTTTGCAAGAAAGACTGTAAAGTGTGAGAATCACGAGACGACGAGGAGAAAGAAGCGAAGGCACGAGACACGGTGCCTTTATTATTGCTGCATAAATGCCGAGGCCGTGTGCCAACCACGCCGACGACGAGATCAGCACACTGATGCCTCGGAATGACCTCGCGCGATCGGTCCCGGTAATAGCAATAATCGAGTAATAACGAGAGCTTGAGAGCAATAGAGACAGAGAGTTGGAAAAGAGAACCTGCTCTGGCTTTGCCCAGGAGCTTCAACGTCGACAAAAATAAGACAACGCTACCCCGGCTTTACTTTACTCTCGATCTCGGTGGCTACTCGCGTTTGCGAATGAATAAGAGCAACCAGAAGTCGTAATAAACTGCAATACTTGACGCTAGTATACGATCGCGCTGACGGTTACTAACCGGTAGAGCCTGCACCAGCCACGCCTGATTCATCGAAGCAAATGATAGAAAAATTGTTAAATTATCACCGCACTCAAGAGAAAATAGGTGGTTTAAGTGCGTTGCAGTTCCACGGTTTGTCGTATTTTATGAAACACACCAACGGGAATACGATGATTCAAGGCAAAGCGGAGCTTGTTGCGGCGTAGAGATCGCGTGAACAAGGACCATAAAGGAGAGCGATCCTTTAATTAATATAACGGTGTGTAATAAACGCAGCTTTACGAACCGTAGAACTTGGATAAACATACATACATACATACATGCAAACAGACACTCGAGTTATCTATTAATCTATGATACTTGAAAATCTCACGTTCCAACCGTCTTTGCGGAAAGCAAGAGGATTCGAAGACTTGGATTTTGCACATTGGTGATATAAGCGACTTAGGTACAGTTTTTGAGATTTCCGGGATTATGGTCCCTGAAGTTCGACTTCTCTAATGTGCTAAGCTAATCGGTCATTCTTCACGGGAATCCCGAATTGCGTGTAATAATTGGACGCGGAAAGCAATCATTTTGACTATCCAACAATATCGTGGTGATGCATTTTACTTTTTGGTAAAAAGAGGTAATAATTCGTAAAAAAAAAAATATACAAGATATTTCGTTTGACCGAGAGATACGATGCACTATCAAAGTTCGCTGTAGTAAAAGTTCCTCGTCGCTATTAAAATGCATAAAGGCTTTCTGTCAAAGGGACGATGGCGTAGCACTTGATCCTGTTAAGCCGGGATATACCGACTAGAATCCCATTTTAATGGATATTTTTCAAGAGCTACAGCTCCGGATACTAGCGAAGCAATTTTTATAACAGGTAACTTGGCGCCTGTGGGATATCTTACGATAAGAATTATTCCGATAATTTTTAGCCGAATCTTTTCGACTGTTTTTCAAAAAAACATTGTCGGCGAATGGAAAGCGTGTAAAGATTACGTACACCGTGTAACACGGAAACGGCAGTAGATGTATATACTTCGGTCTTATCTCATTCTTATCTCAAAATAACCCACAAGAATCAACTTAAGTTTCACAAAGATTACACGCGTATTATCGAAGTTGCAGTTCTTTTAAAAGAACAAATAAAAATGGAGTTTCATGCCATATTTCGTTCTCCTCGTCCGCATTAAATATTCCTAATTGATAATCCTGTCCAAGCTAACGGTATAAATTCCTTTTTTAACGCTCGTACGGCGTGCGTATGCATCGAAGAAAAGGCATATCTTTCTATAGGCAGAGGGAAGTGATATTCTCATAACGGTTACAACAGTGGACTCCCTTATATCTCAGAATTCTCAATCTTACTCTTTTTCTATCTCCCTCGTCCCATTGAGACATTTAACGACTTCGAGGACTCTCGCAGTCCAGCACAAGATTTACGACCTCCTTACTCTCGTTATCTTGTAACAGTCTACGGCTAGTCTACATCAGTATCATCGATTCGCCATCTATTCCCTCACTTCACTTGGTTTTTTTTTTTTTTTTTCGTAATGCTTTTTTAGCAATTGTATACAGAATTTTAATATTTTCTTCGTGAGAAAATTATCGGAGCTAATAACGCACACACCCTCGGCGGTCGAAGAAGACGACTGACCGTCGTTTCTTACATAAATAAAACATAAACGAATAAATAAGTCAGTCTGGAAAGATTTTTATGGGCTATAAACCTTGGATTTAGGGCTACAGCGGCCAGTTTCGACGATCGCCCCGGTCAGATTCTCAAACGGTCGGAAAAAAGAAATTTCGTTGAATTTTTAAACCGAAATTCCGTTCGCACACCCTAAGCACTCAACGAATTTTCACACTTTTCCCTTTATTTCGGTGCACAAGATTAGAAAACACTTTATTTTTTCCGATAAAGAAAAAAATCGTTGATGGAAGGGTTGAGCACAATCTCTTTCGACCCTCGGATGACTAATCGACGCTGAAGACACTGAACCCGATGAGTCACAAGACACACCGGCTCGAGATCGTTATACGATGAAAAAATCACATTCAGATCAAAAGTACTTTTTTTTTTCAAGATATTGCACGAGAGAAAGAGGCACGTCACAATTATTAATATTTTGGCACCAGAATTTGAAAAAAGTTTTTTCGATTATAACACGATTACAAATTAGTACGAAATTATTAACGACAATTTTATGTATATATATTAAATTTTTTTTTCGTGATAATTGAGTTTATATTCGATTTATTATGTTCTATCGTACGAAAGACAACGATAAAAGAAATATGGCGAGAATTTTTTTTTTTTTACTTTCGCCTCGTTAGTTTTTGCAGTTTTGTTGATCAGTGTAAAAAAACAACACACTTTCTTTTTGCCTTCTCTGCGATGAACCGGCAGCTCCCACACGAACGTTCGTTGTTGTTAAGACGAAAAGCTTTCCTCTTGTTTTCCTCTCTTTCTGTTCGTCTCGCTTACACCTGGTGCTGTTGTCCAGCCAATGAACAACACGAGAGATGTTTACGTGGTTGAGATTATTTCGTGATAAACACGATCTCGTTTCACTAAACGAAAACGAGGGTTGACACACCAAGTATATAGTATTATAGTATCGTAGTATAGTATCGTAGAAGGCGAACGCGTGACGAGGCCACACGAGAGATGGGTGTTGCCCCTGGTGGTTGCTACTGGTTCTGATGCTTCCGATGATGCTGATAGTACTGCTGCTGCCGCTGCTGTCGTTTCTATGAGAGATTTTCGTGTAGCTTGGCAAAACTACACAACCATTTCCTCCCCCGGTAACGCCCTCGCGTCTCTCGCACAATCTACAACACTTTCTCGCTTTCTCTATATACCCCCTTCACGACTTGGTATTTTCTTCCAAAACTCTCTCTCACCCCCTTAAACAACAAAATTTTCTCTCACACTCGTTCTCTCACCGGTGTTTTACGTTTCCTGATTATTTTAGCAATTATATTAATTTTTTTATATTTTTTTCGTTTTCTTCTTTCTGTAATTATTTTTTCGTTATCGTCCGTCGTTGTGGTCCTCGTCGTCCCTGTCGTCGTTGTCGTCGCTCTCTCTGGACCTCCCGTATCCCGCGATACCGCGATTCTGTGTGATGAACTCGTGCAGGCAGTCAGGCAGGCAGGGAGTCAGGCAGGCAGGGGGTGTACGTTGGTGGTAGCAGCAGCAGCAGCACCGCGCGGGGGGGTGGGATCAATATGAGGTTTGCCCGAACGCGGGAAATTCGCGCGCAGGTCCCTCTCGGCTCCCTTCATTCCCTCTCACCGCCTCTTCATCCCTCGTACAGCCCGTTCCAAACGAATGTTTTCCTCTTTATCCCACATGAAGCTTCTCGCTTTGCTCTGTCCTTTCTGTCTATTCGTTTGTCGGCGCTATATATATGTGTACACATATATGGTGGATAGATAGATATTTGTACTGTATATAGGACACTGTATCTATCCACCTCTACCTTCCCTTGTGTCTCACCGCTTCGGCAGACTGCCTTCTGCTTTCTTGCCTCACTTTTCTTTTTCCTCCATCCCGTCATCTCTCTCGTCTCGTTTTCTCGTTTCTCATCCTTCAAACCTCCGCACACTCCAAGGAAAATCGCTCGAACGAGGCGATTCCAACACTCGTACCCTTTCGAGGAATCTTTCTACACAAATTTTGCCGCAATTTTTTACCAATTTTCATTCCGAACTATGGTAAAGTCTTCTTTTCCATTCACGAGTTCTGTACATATATACTACGTTTTACGGTCTGCGACTTTTTTCCCAACGTGAACGGCAACCTGTGTATAGCGTTTACTGCTGTGCGCATATATATATATGTATTTAATATGTATGCGTGTGCCTCGCAGGCGCATTTCTAGTATCAATCTACTTTCAGAATCGAGAAACGTCTGCATCGAAATGCATTTGCATATATCTCTTACTGGCTTCTCGAGATTTTATGGGATTTTTTTTTCCGAGGGTGCGTTTTTTTTTTTTTTTTTTTCATTTTATTACGCTTACGTGAGGTACGTGCTTTCCCTTGTTTTTCGCGATTTCCTTACTTGACTTGGATGGTTTTTTTTTTTTTTACGAGGAAGAAATAGCTTTTTGGGATCAGCGAGGGTTTCAGTATTCACCGCAATATGTATTTTAACGCATTTAATGATCCATCTGGACGCAAACAGGTTAAAGGGAAATCGAACGCAGCGAAATAGTCAAATCGGCAATGCAAATTATAAAATTTAGCATTTATACAGCTCGACTTGGAACAATCGAACCGAAATGAAACAGTGTCCTTTCCAATCGGAAAAAATCGATAATGATAGATTTATAAAACGTTAGCTTTATATTCATAGAAGGATCCGCAAAATACGAAGTCGGGATATATGTCATAGAAACTCGTGAAGTGAGTAAAATCTATTTGCCAATTTGTCTGAATCGTCCGTCTCGTCAAGCTTCGCTTCAATAAGTAAATTTTAGTTAATCCGTTCAATAAGAACCGCGAAATGTTTTACTAAAAATTGACTCCATTTAATGAATTTTATCACTTTTTTCATCACTTTTCGGTCATTCAATTAACTTCATTCCGTAGAAATTTTTCCGGGCGTTTTGGGCTTTCGATTCTACGGCGGCTTTTACCAGATTTCTTTCTACCCTCTTAGATATATCTTTTATCTCGCATTTCTGAATCTAATACTTTTCTCGTTTTTTCTAGTAGAGCTTTTTTCTACCGTTTTGGTCGGCTTTCATACGATTCTGTGTCTCTTAGCTCAGCATCCGAGTCCTTTCTCTCATTTCTCTTTCATCGTTCCCGCCAACCTTCGGAACTGCACGGATCGGCGTGAAAGGAAAATGTGCGGGACGAACTACGAACGGTTAAACTACTCCGACATTTCTGTTATATTATGTACAACGTGGAGGGCGGGGAGGGGGGGAGGGGGCGGCGGGGGAAAAAGATGCTCGCAAAAGGTATTGCCGATGATCCTTCCGCTCCTCCAACACCGCTATATTCGAAATGTCAAGGGGTTTCCGGGAATTCTAACCGAACACAAAAGCTTTGAATTTATTTATATGTATCGCTATATCTATGTTAACAATATATATTTCTGTTACGTGGAATACGAAGCTCGCGCTTCATTGATTCTGCAAAATGAGGTATTTATACACGATGTATCGCAAGGTGGGCGATACCTGAATCTTTTTCCTTTTTCCGGTTCTCCGCGTTGCGTATTTTTTTTTTTTTTTTCAACAAAAATAATTGATATCCTCTGAAGTTTTTTTTAATCTTTATTATGGATTTCTAAAAGCAGCGCATGTACTTTTTTTTCAAATAGAAAAAAACCCCATAACGGAAATCATTTCAAAAATAAAAAAAAGATAAATGTGAAAGTCCCATAATAGATCGCGAGCGACAAAATAAGAGATGAATGAAAAGAAGTGCACTCTCCCCTAACATAACTCTAGTGATCTTTATCACCGTTTTAAATCGTAAATCACCGCACGTGTATGTCCGATTATTCACGCTATTGGTATCGAAGTATGTTACACGTTCGGGAGATAAAGTTTTCACGGTAATTGTTGAGTGCCTCTCGTTTCGAAACAATAAAATAATAATGTGTATATCTCGAACGCGCGAAGCCGACGAGGTCGGCAGTCGTTTCGTATTGTTATGAAAGCTAAAACTCGCGAGTGAGTTTCGTCTATCTATAGTCAACTATAAACTTAGCCTGTAATGTATATCTCCGTTTATGTATCTATGTAAAGCACAGAACGATACATGCGCTCGGAGTTTCGTCCTGACACACCCGGATACCTGTCGATACGGCAAAACCACAAAAATAATTAGGCGCGGCACCCGTTACAACTCTCGATATATCGAAGTGCTTCAGTCTCTGTCGTCGGACTCTCTCACTCGCTTACCAACGCGGGCAATCGTGATCTGCGAGAACGTTAATTGCGATTAATGTACATGTCGAAGCATAGCGAAGCTCATGCGAACACATCCACACACACGCATGAAGCACTTCGTCCAGCGACAGTATAACGCCGGTAGCAAATCATCGCCTACGAACAAACGCACAGTCGCCAGGCGTCGACGCGCTTGTACCCAACTGTACGGTGCATTCCCGATCGTGTAATTCAGATTAATGTATTCAAAGCAGTATAACAATTTCGTATATCTATACAACGTGTGGAACACTAATATTTGTTAGAGTACATCGCTGCACACAATATGTAGTCCGGGCGATTTGTTGCACTTAATATCCATGAAAGCGTAGAAATAAACTCCGTTTTATGATATTGAAAACTGCGAATTCGCTATAACCTGGTAACCTGCGCGCTCCGTATCCACGTAAAAAAAAAATTGTAAACAAATTTTCCGAAGGCAAATCATTTTACTCGTATAGCGATTCGCTATGGTAGGAATTGCATTGATTTTTCAAAATTCTAAAAAGAATGAATTCCGAATGAATATGAATATTGCGGAAGAGAATTTGTTTCTGTACCAAAATTGTTCATTTACATTGGAAAGTTATTAATTTGCTTGAAAATTTATATTGCCGATAGCGTTGTCGGACTTACGCAGCAAGCTGTAAGGATCGTTACATTTTTTCATTCATATCGTGACACATCGAGATCCGGATACCAAGCTATTGGACCGTATTAGATATTCTGAATTGTGCAGTAGCAACGCGATAAATAAAAAAAAAAACATCATATTGCACAGGATACGTTGCGCATACCGGCGAGTTAGCCAGGGACAGCTGTAGCAAAAACGGTTCTGGTCTGTTGCCGAAAATTACGCAAGCCATCGCGGTACCGATATCCAATATTTATCGCAGCGGTTCGACAATATTCGAGTAGCGGGAGTTTGAGACTCTCGTTGAAAATAGAAGGTTCTTCAGGTGTTTTCGTGTGAACTGAATAGCGCTCCTGCATGTCTGTCGAATAGAATTGAGTCGGTCACCTCGCAAGCGGGAGTGAGAAAGTTTCCTCAACGTCGATCGACCGCGCCGCCGGCGCTGATAAAATTACGAGAGCGTTTAACCAGCGCACTTAAGAACACATTGCTCACCGTCTTTCACTGGATTTCTCGTTCTTCTTCGTTCGCAAATGATACATTATCTATTTTATTTTTATTTTTGTACGACATAGAGATTTTTATTTCATCTTAAGTTTCATCGAAAATAACTTGAAGAATAGCGATAGTTTTCGATGTATATCGATTTTCAATGTAATCGCGACTATCTTTCGGACCAAATCGATGATTTTTTAATGATCCACTGATCTTAAGTTTATTTGAAAAAAAAAAAAAAAAAAAAAAAAATCAGTTTTATCCTACGAAGAGTTACCGAGTTGAAAGTAATAACTGTTATGATAGATATCACGGATATGCTTAACGCCCGTTTTGCCAGCTCGTCGACCATACCGGGCGCGACGATGTCAAGACGCCCGTGAGACTCTCCTCGGCTTACATTCGACAGCTAACGGGTATAACGGGCTACGCGACATAGGTGCGAAGTGGACACGTCGCCAGGTAGGTACGCATGTACTTGACTGGCTACTGGCACAAGAAAGATTCACGTTATACGTCGCTATGCAAGGGTACATAGACATAATAGATATAGAGAACGAGTGTCGGTCGAAAATACAGCCGTTGGCATAATATCCACAAGCAATAGGTTAGAAAAAACCTCCGAGGCAAGTTTGCAACTTGCGTTACGTAAACTTACGGGGACTGTCTGTCTCTCCGGACCTACCACAACCCACATCGCTCGGGCGCCCGCCCGACTTTTATCATATTATATATATATTGGTCGCAGGTATGTCCGTCAGAGATGTATAAAAAAGATACAGTTATTGGCAGTGCAGGGAGATTCTGAGCTCACTGTCCAAATTGGCAATAAAACGGATTCCTATTCAACCTCTTGAATCCGTAGAAGAAAATGTATAAACGAGAATTATACGAAAAAAAAAAAAAATTGTCGATTTACGTATCAATTTACTTTCACGATCGCAATTTTTTGAAATTAAAACTATAAAAATACAAGAAAAAGCGCATTCCGGATTCAGTATTTGTCGCGTACAGCGCAATGATATGGTTAAAAAATTGGATCGCTTTGTTTGTTTTAATTTTTTTTTCCGACCGACCAATGACTGTACCATTAATCGTTTATGCCGTTATGTGGATTTTTAACGGCGATTGCACAAGTATCAGGACTGCGTAATCCGCGCGACAAAAAACATTGTTCTGAACGCAGACACCGGTAAATCACGTCATCTCAATATCTTTTTTCCGTTGCACGTGTTCCCGTATGACACCATTGTTAAAGACTTTTCCGTTATCTGTCAAGGATTATCGCGCCAACACGTGAGTGCAGTGACAGAGGAATTCGTCATCGTCATTAACATATAATAATAAATCTGAGGACTTCGTGTCGGTGAACGTTCGTCAGCCCACGCAGTATTGAACTTAGCAACGGAGTTAACAGCAATATGCATCGAGGCATTAAAAAAAAATCCGTGGGTTCAGAAACCTGCTGTTGGTATATTTCTCACGAGAAATTTGTAGCGGAAAATTTGAAAAAAAAAAAAAAAAAAAAAATCCGAGCGAACGCTATGGGGAAAAAGTGGAGCAAAGTGTATAGCGCTTGTACGATGCCACAGGCTTTTCATAGGATTTTTATCAAGTGGTGAAGTACTCGTAGAGTTTCTCGTTCGAAGCGAAGCTCAAGGAAAACGAACGACAGGAAGAGCCAATATACTTTGAAAATACGAGCTTTCATTAGGAAACTCTACTCGACAAGGGCGGGTCAACAATAACTTAAAGCGTCGTAGGGATCCGAATGAGGGCACTCTTGGGAGCATCCGACGAGTTCTCGTCGGATAATTTCTCTCTCTTGGTGATACGGAGATTGTATCTTTACCGTTTTGGCAGCGACAATACCACTCTATTCTTCACGGTACATACTTTCCCCTTTTACAATCGCGCAAATTCGCTCGAACTTAAATGCTGTTATTCCTTTTTTTCATTTGTGTAAATACGTTACTACTTCTGTTTCTTTCTCTTCTACTAATCTGATTGGTTGTGTTATGTCGGAATAGCTTTCGACATTTAGGGATTGTATAACTTTTTTCTGCGAAATAAAAACTGTGGCGATAAAAATGTAAAATTCATCGTCGTACTTCTGTAATCAATGCACAGTGCACTCGATAATAATTATATTTCGATAGATTCGAATTGCTAAAAAAACCGTATGTATAAAATACACTATGACTATAGATTAATTTTTATTCGTCACAAATACATATTTTTTCAGAATTAATGCAGATATTGTTTTTACCGAAATTCGAAATGTCGTGTTTTTGGAGTTTTTCTATTACTGCCGCAGTTTTGTTATCATCTCATGACAAGTATAAGAATTTTCATCGATGCGCGAGAAAAATGTACGGTGAGACACCTGTGCGAGAGATTTCGAAGTATAAAACGAGCGCAGCACGTCTCCGAGGCCTGTGGTCACAGAGCGGCAGCTGCTCTTTCTCGCAAGGCTCGCTGTTGGTAAAAGTAGGTAATGCTGAGCTCTGCATTCAATGCTCAGCAAACCAACAGAATCTACAGATTCCTGCAGTTGTTTTCACAACAGTGAAGCATAAATAGATGGCGTGCGAAGGCAATGCCCGATTCACGAATAGCATTGTATCATTATATTTGAAAGCGCCACCAGACGAATCAATTCAAATCGATGGAAATTAAAGAATTTTTCGTCCATGTAAACCGAATGATGCAACAAACTTTAACGTATTCTGTTTCAATAGTTAGCCATAAATTATATAAAAATTTAATAACTCCGATATCCAGGAGTTGAGTTCAAAGATTCTTAAATTTAGTTCCCTTTATCGTTGAGAATAAAATGAGATCTCGAAGAGATGCCGTTCTCTATTTCGCCCGAATGTCTTATCTGCTAATTTTAAATGGAAATCTTTTTACAAGACAACTAAAGAAGATAAGCACCGGAGCCACGAATCGGTTATTTTTTGCGGCGTCGTTTGACCATAAATCCGGGAAAACGCTAAAGAATTCTAATACGTGTACAGGTCATTCTGACTCTCCTGTTATGTATACATTCGGATAAGTGGGGCAATTCGAAACTATGTAATTCCAAAGAAAAAAAAGTGAGGTGCTTCGCAATTTCAAATGTTTACAATGAAAGCTTCGCCTCGGGTTAAAATTAAATTCCCGCTCGAGTATCTCCGGTATCCACTAATCATGGAGTAATATATCCGGGATATATTTGAGTCTCTCTATGCGCGTGCTACCGACGACGGTGCAATCGCACACGAAGCTCTCGTCGTTTCCTCTTGGCTGAGAGTTCGAAAAGCTTCGAGTCAGAAATAGTTAGTCGAATGGCATTTCCACGCTCCCGCGTAACGGGACGAGCACTGTTTGCCCAGACTCCTGCCTTGACTATGCGTTTATCCATACGGATGTTCGAAAAACAGATCGTCGTCCAAAGTGCCAAGTTCAATCGATAATGACATTGAATCTCCAGCATATACGGTAACTCGGTTTTTATCATTGATCAACGACGACAAAAGTATTTCTACTTAAAAAAAAAAAAAAAAACAACAACTTTAAGACGCAAAAAACTTCGAAAATCGTACTTGAAAAAGGTGTCTATAAATTTTTTATAGATTTCGCGAGAAGGATCGTAAAAAGATATTCGCAGGTTTCGCAAATGGATAAAACGTGTTTGCAGAAAATTTCTCGTAAAAGCAAATATTCCATAAAAATTGTTCGAATTCTTGACAGACCTGTCGTTACTTCGAAAGAGGATTGAAAAAAGAGCTTTTTCCAATGTGCACTACGATGCAGGAAATTCCAGAGATGAGGTCGTCGTTGTACGAGAGTACGAGTCGGTAGGAAATTTTGAACTAAATTTAGACGACAGCGAGATCGTACGAGTTGGAATGTCGTTTTAGCTTGAAATTGTTTGTTTGCCTGGGAGGGGGGATGGGTGGGCTATCTTTCGTTTACGCCGTAAAAAGCCGCGTAAGCTTGTCTTCTGTGGGGTTCAGTAGACATATAAAGAGAAAGGAAGCATTTCCGTAGCATTCGGGACATAAACGGAGTGCCTACTACATGAAAGCTGAACAGCCTGCGCGACACTTATTGCTAATGACTAAACGTCATGTCGTTCGTAATGTCTCGTCATGTCATCCTTCCCGATTACATGAAAGTGTTTACTGTTGACCGCGCGGTGATTACAGCGGCATTATCTCACTATAGCGTTCGACTGATTCAATGTCAACGTTTGTCGAAATCGACTCGAAATGAATTACTTAAATTTAAAATCCCCATGAAAAAAAAAAACAAGACGCCGAGTTTCAAAATCCAAAAATATGCTCCATCGTCCCATTAACCAAATTCCGTTCTGCTCTTCTTTTTATACTCTCATGAATATGAAACACATAATAATCGCCACAAAAAAAAAAAACCGGTCATTGAAAAGAGTTAAAAATAATTCCAATAATTTAAACTGACGATCGGTTCTCACTTGAGACGCCGGATGTGACAAGTGAAATAATTTCACTTTTTTCTGCAGGCGTTCGAAAATTTTTCATTATTTCAGGCATTTCATAACGGCGACCATAGAATTCGCGTACATAATAATTTCCGACAGTGAAGAGTGGACGTTTTGTTGGATTTCTTTCGAAAATGTAGGACACGATTGACGTGAAGAAGGACAAATAACGTCGGGAACGATCAATCGAAAGAGATTGTGTTCGGAGCTGATGATGAACTGCGTAAGTCGCAGCTGCATAAGCTCCGTTTTGCGATACAGCGAAACTCGAATTATCGTCACGAGAGTCTCCGAAGGTTGTGCAATAATAAACCCTATAGCGAGATATGTTGATCAATACAAAACTGCAAGGACAACCGATCAATCCTGAAAGCGGCGACGCTGTCTTTAAGTTCAGTAGAATAATGAAGTATATAGTACAGAATAATGGATGTTTCTTTGACAAACAACACTTGTCGACTCTTCGCTATGCACTGGAATCACTGTAAATTGATAAAATTTACATCGGAAGGACGAATCGTCGTAAAGTCCGGTCTCTTGTTTTATCGTTTTACTATCGTATCTCCTGCGTTGTTTTCCTTCTTCATTTTTCTCTCACTGACCGCGCGAGGTCGACAGAAGAAGAAGAAGATGAAGAAGAAGAAGTGGATTCGTTTAACGATGACGAAATGGAGAAAGTATATAGTATACCTCTGACACTCTATACATTCATCCGTACAGTACACAAAAGTAGTTCTTTTATTTCGAATTCTCGAAGGGCGAGACAGACGAGTTTTACCTCTGCACGCATGGTGGACACGCACCAAGAGTTGAGGCCCCGAAAAAGCAATCTAAAAGGACGACGACGACGACGAGGATGAAAGTTGGAGGCTGTAATATTCATAGGATCAACGAATTCGGGGGTTCTTTTCATGGCGAACGGGACAACAATAGGTGTCCCTTTTTGAATGCACGAAGGGTGGAAGACCTTGGCGAGAGAAAGGGAGAACTGACGACGATGACGACGACGACTGGGATCAGGGAGATAGCTGAGAACGAAGCGATCATTGGTAAAACTCTCCCATAGTTCTAATAACGAACAAGGGGGACCTTACTCGACAGCCTATCGTGGACCGCACACGACAGGTAGGTCAGCATTATCGGACGTTGAACGGACGTTCGTGCCTATCCTGTAACTTGCTCACGCGTTAGGATGAGATGAAACACAACTGTACAGTGGAATACATAAGCAACAAGGGCTGCTGACTGCTCTACGCTCCGTCCGAACGGCACTGTATTTCAATGACGATAAATCAAGGTGGTTCGACGCACGCAGCGACGGACACGACAGACCCCGAGAGTCGAAGATCTCAACGTGCGATATCCTCGCTAGCGCGGGAGACCTCTATCTTTTACCTTCCATCTCTCGACAGCATCCTCCCTCTTCCTCCCACTTGGACTTTTTCTTTTTTTTCTTTCTTTCTTTCGGAACTCTCGATGCAAAGAGAACGCGAGAGCATACGATTCTTTATCCTAAAAGGGCGTTTCGAGCCTTCAGCTACCAACGGAATATATATTCGTTGCAATTATCAGACGACTCCGATGTTTGATTTAACAATGTTGCAGGACTTGTTTGGGGTGAGGCGTTCGACACATTCTAAAAACAATCGATAGAAGGTCATCGGTAATGACAATTATTTTTTTATTGCTTTATCGTATACTTTACGATTGTTTCAAATTAACAAATGCAAGATTTAGTCTTTTGTTACCGTTTTTTGAAAAAAAAAAAAAAAACAAACAAACTTGACTGGAGCGAAATTTTCAAAAATTTCAATAAAAAAGTCGATTCTACTTAATTATAAGATTTTTTCACGCTTTGGATAATTATTAAATTAGAAATCATTAGTTAGAGAATATATTGCAAATTTTTGCTTAAAGGACTTCGCCCGAATGTTGTACCCTCCACAACACATCCGGTTATGTTTTAATTTCTCAGAGTTCCGGATCGATTTGGAGTGTTTAACGAAAAAAAATTGGCCGGATATCCAGCTGAATGCTTTCACTGCCGCCGACTGTAGAGGCAATGGCAAGGTTCGTTTCGTCTGTAACCCGCCCTTCTCGCCATCCCTCTTTATACCCGTTGCAAGCGCGCTTTCTCGCATCTAGCTATTAATAGAAGAACACAGCCGCAATGGAGAGATAGAAATACTACCACCGTTGGCACTTTGTTGCCACGTTCCGAGAATATATTCCGAGATTGTTTCATCCATCAATTTTTGGTCTTTTCTATTTTGTACGTAGCATTCATCGTCAGTACCATTTACTGATTACTGTATCGAAATATCGTAAAATCGACCCGTACAAAATCGAATACGAATTTATTAAAAAGTTTCGTCTTATTTTTACATTATAAAAATGGTTTCGTAATTGATTGACGGTTCCCCGGGCATAATACATCGGACCGACTATGGCATATATTCATATCGAAGCAGAGATTTATTCGAGCGTTTACGACGAGTGATGGGATGGATATATCAGCGGCAGCGGGATGTAAAACGTCGGTTCGAGAGCCTCTCTCCCTCCGGCTGTCGCGGATAAAGCTCTATCGTGGGCTGTTGGCCCGGGAATATTACGTGAAGCACACAGAGCGCACACCGGTGTCGTGTACGACGGCTCTTTAGTTTTTACGATCCGATCGATTATCCTATCGCGCTTACTCGTCCACGAGGCTGTCCGACGACCGCGACACGCTCCATCGTACGTTCGGGTACTTCTGACTTCGATCTTACATCAACAACGCCAAGTTTTATGTATCGTATTGAATCTCGTCACTGACAAAATCGTATCGTCGTCTCAAAGCGTATCAATCGCCTGACAACGCTGTTATCATATTGACGTAACTCGCGATCGCTCGTCACTTTCATTGACTTTCCAGTTTTACAGTTATTTTGCTCTATAGTTCATTATTACTTCTCTGTAAAAGATGAGTGACGATTTTGAGCCCCAAAAAGCGTTATCTTTTTTTTACGAAAGGATTTTACACGATATTGATTACCGACGGTAATATCTCGAAACAATTGATGAAATTTCAACGCGAGCATAATTTTCAACACAAGAAATCGTGATCCTTCCTTTGAGAAAAGACATTTTGTTAAAAAAAAAAAAGTATACTATCTTGAGAAACGGATTTTACTATATCGCGTGTGGACCTTTGAAGAAACGCCGATACAAAGGGATCTCATTGAACCCGGAAGATCGGTACCGCGTGTTGCCAAAATGTCGAAAAAAAGGGGGTTCTTCTTTTCTTTATCGGAAATCTCTCTGTCTACAATCTTAATTATCCGATCTTTCTTTTTACCCCGTATCGTCATCGTGCGGCGAGACCGGACGCGATCGCCTCGAAATCCCGCAGGATCACGGCAGCCCGCGGATTATATATCGCGATAATCGAGTCGGACACTCGTATAAGCATGCGAGATAGTGCATCTCTCATGTACGAAGAGGAGAAGAAGAGGAAGAAGAAGACTTCGAGTACCGATATATTCCATCTTCTCTTCCTACGGTATTTTTCCCCGTTGTAAGCGATTCAGCCGCGCGAACAGAACGGCTCAGGCGCGGGTGGGAACGCACAGTGAAAGACTGACTTACCTCATCGCGGAACGATCTCTGCTGCAAGCTCGCCCAGCACATTCTGCAGTGGCATGACGAGGTGGCGTTGTTGCTGCCGACGGTGGTGGTTGTCGAAGTTGCCGCTGCTGCACTTATATTACTACCGGCCGTATCTTTCTCTCTGAAGAAATTTTGTTGATCACTTGAGGCGCCTCTGTCCTTTTCTCTTTTGCCGATTTCCGGAGGTGGTGGTGGTGGTACCGGTGGCGGAAGAGGACTGGTCGCGACTTCGAGACTATCGGAACTCGAGTTGTGTCGTCTCGGTGGCGTTATATTTGTTAAATTGTTTCTCTGCTGCTGACCGTTGCAGCCTGACGAGGACGACAATGATGTCTGCTGTTGATTGTTCTTCGCGTTACCCTCGGTGGTCGCAAGTTCGATAGATCTCGCGCTACGTTCGTTTGACGATCCACCGGTTCGCGGATATTGGGAGGGCAGACAGAGATCGAGACTGCACTTCGATGACGATTGAGGCTGCTGCCACGGTCGCAGAAAATCATCGAGAAGATAGAAACTCTGAGCTCTGCTGGATCTCGTTGATAACTCGCGTATTCCACCATTTTGTTTATCGGTTCGCTGACAACAATCCCGACTGTTGCTACTCGATTTTTTCCGCCAACCGGTCTCATCGCCCGAAGACTCGCCTCTGGTTTTGTTGTTTCTTCGCTCTTCCCATGTTTCTACCCGACATTCAGGCGATTCGTTTGAACTCTCTTGGTACAATCTTCTACTGACTTTTCCCGATCTAACCGGCCGAGCAAATTCGCCACTTTCCCGCAGAGACTCTTTCTCCGACCAGGACGGTCGTCCTGCTGAATACGAAGTTGGCTGTCCGGCTGCCGGATACTTCAATGATTTCCACGGTGGACCTACAGTCGAACATTCCCGAGTACTTTCGCCGGAAGTTCCTGTAAGACCGTTTTCTATCATGGAGACACTCATGTTTTGGGCGAAGGAAGAGGTGCTGCTCTCGGTTGTTCGATTTGACGAATGTTGCTGCGAACCTCCTGAACCGGTAGCTCCGGAAGTTGAGACAGGAGTACGCAAAAGTGCCCCCAGTGAACGCCATTTACGATCCTGACCCGTCGAAGAAGGTGATACCGAAGATGCGCTTATGCTGGTCCATTTATCCTCTTTACTGTTACTCGCACTGCCATTGATACCCGCTGATGACACTATTGTTCCAGTCTTGGATGACCATTTCCGTTCGCTCAACGAGGAACCACCCACCGAATTAACGGCACCATGAGGCTGCTGCGGAGTCTGCGTCTGGTGATGATGACTGATCCACTTTCTATCGTTGCCAACACCGTTACTCGAAGACGGCGGCGTCATTGCGCTACCGCCGTTCGACCACTTCCGTTCCGTTGTCCCGGAGGATGAGGACGACGAAGTGATCGATGATGTTCCCAACTCTTCGCGCTGTTTCGCCTTCCACCAGGAAGACGTTGATGTCGTTAATAGGATCAAAGCTCCTCGTAGAGGATTCTGATGAGGATTATTCGACTGTTGACTATTCTTTGATATATCTCTGCTCTCTCTCGTCTTCTGGGTTGAACCTTCCAATTCGCAACTACCGATATCCTGCTTCGATCTGGACGATGATTCCAAACCACCGAAACAGGATGACGAGTTTTCACGATCGCTGTAGGAACTCTTCTGTTGCCAGCTACGATTTTCCGTCTCTTCTCGCAAAACTGTCGAGTTTGTGCTTCGCAAACGCGGTCTTATTCTCACGAAACCGTAGTCGTTACTGTTTTCCGATGGATTTTCGAGACTGTCGACGTTGCCGTCGAGTCTACGGGAACTCGACGAACTCAGACTCGAAGGATGTTGCTGCAATGAGCTCGGACCACCGTAATGATTGTGGTGGTGATTGTTACTTGTGCTCGAACTCAATTGAACGTTCGGCTGTTGTGGCAGTGTCGACGTTCGAGCCCGATGACCGGTCTCACCGGTCGAGCTTCGCTGAAGACAAGAGAAGCTCGCTGAGTGTCGCAGACTCGATGGCGGATTGCTCGGCTGACTCACGCCCAACATCGTCGTCTTTGTCGTTTCTCTCCACGCTCGGCGGCCGGGCACGACGACACACGGCCTTCACATTTGTTTTTCTCACGCCCCCGACTATTCCAACCCGCGCGAACGCGATTTATCGCGATGAAATTCTTCGACGCTCTTTTGTTCCGCCGGCTAAGCGAAATCTGTTTTTGTGGATTTTCGTTTTATTTCGCTTCGACCGCTGATTCGAGACTTGAACCTTGAAAATTTATTGGAAATCCCTATCGACCGAGTTTCGAAGGACGGCAAAGACAAATGGTGAGTTTGAGGGTTTCCCGGTTCTCCGGATGAAGCTGCGTCTCCCACGTATGACGATGATGATCACGCTGAGTGCGCAAGAACATTTTTTTTTTTTTATTTTTTTTTTTTTTCGTTTTTTTTTTAATTATTTTTACCGCAACGAAGACGCGATCGAATAAACGCGATTTTAGTAGTTAACGAGAGTCACGTGTTCCTCGCGCGATCCGAACTTCCGTCCGAGCTTCAGAACGGGTTTACATTGGGATCTGAAACACAAATTAGGACGGGGTTGGGGTTGACAACTCAAAAGAAAAAAATGCATGACTAATATATGAATAAATAATGAGAGTATACGATTTATGAACGGTCAAATTAACAACATAATGCAATGAATTGATTGATGGACAAGCGACTTACCCTCACATTTGCGTGTACCTTATCACGTCTCTACTTTGGCTTTATAGATTAACGTGTAACTTTTTAAAAATTTATATTGAATATCGATAACACGGTAAAAATTATGAACCTAACGACGCAAACATAATATTTTTTTTTTTTTTTTAGCAAAGTTTTTAGAAAAAAATGTTTTTTGGCAATAGGTTTCAACGTAAGTTATGATTTTAAAATGCATATGCAATTATCGGGTTACCAATTACTACGGATTTTTTTTTTTTTTAATGTATAAATATGAATTGCAAAGTTTTCTTCAATTTAGTAATTCAAAAATGAAAAACCAAATGTTTTATATGCGATTGGTCAATACATTTTTTTTTTTTTTTTCGATAATTTTTTCAAGGTAAGTTGCTCGTCTAGATAGGTGTGTATGTAGTCATGAAAAAGTGTGTAAACACTCTATAAGAGTGGGTAAACATAAGTCAATGAAGATTCATGATTCGTGACTTTCAAAGTCCAAATCTCGTTGAATACGTGGTGAGTGACGACGACCAGACTTACAGATGCGACAAATTACATTTAAATAAAAATCGTCTCGTTGAACAAAAAACAAATAAACGAAATGACCTCTAATCTCAAGAGATCTTCGAGACTAATAAAAATACAGTTAACGATCGATGAATGAATTGTTTTGACGCATAGTATGAATGTATAGTCTGATAAACGATGCGATTAGTCGATTACTGAATTGTGTTCAGAATAAATCTGATGGCATAAACGATTATAGTCTCTTTACTGGACGACAAAGAAAAATATAAATTATACGTAAGCGTGGGTATAGTATTTTGTGAATCGAAATAAAATTGGGAATCGGAATTAATCATAATAACAATTGGAATAAAAAAAAAAATTTGCCCGATCGGACGGTCGGACGAGAGGTCGACGTTTCACGTTGGAATTCCACGTAACATTCTCAGTATAAGCCGAACGTCGCCTTATTCGCGATCGTGTTCATTAATATTTGTATGCAACTATAATCTTCGAGGACTGTGACTTCCTGTCCGGGACGACGGGTCGAAGTGCGTAGGACTCCGCGTTAAATATATTTATTCGCGCAATTATTTACCAATTAGGCGCATGTCTAGACGGTAATTAAAGTCGTTAAATATTTTTTTAATTCGTGGCCGGTGGTCCCCAGTTGACGGTCGTGCAAGATTTTTCAGCATCGCTTTCGCGAAAAATCTGTTTCAAAAATAAATATATTTTTCCCGCTAATTTCGATGAAAAAAAATGTATATAGCCGTTTATCGATATCGACAAAAAATTTAATAACATTAAATAACAACATACCGACAAACTCATAATCTCTCATCTTACGTATCTTCACCAAGAAAACATCGAAAAAAGAAAAAAAAAAATCTTGTTTCAATTCATGAAGATGACTCGAAGTTAAGAATAAATTTTCTCACTTCAAAGTTAAAACGGGAATCAATAGGGGAGAAGAAGATAACTGAGAAAGCGATAAATCTTATCATATCAGATCGATCGGTAGTTTTCCTGTGTCTCTGCATGCCTCGTTGCACCTTGAATAAGATACATAGAAAGAAAGAAAGAACGAAAGAGGTGGATTACCGTAGACAAAGGTGAGAATTAACATCTTTAACGCATAGATAGACATACATATATTAGCGAACTATACCTTCATAAAGCAGCGCGCGTGACACACACAACAATCTATCGCGGCGAAACTCGCCAACAATGAATTTTGCGCCTTTGCCGAGTAACGGATAATCAAAGAATTCAACTATAGTAAGCATTCGTGTATTATTTCTATGGTTATATAGAATAAGCCCATTCGTTAAGAGTTATCTAATCTATCGAGAGAGGCCATGCATATTTACTCTCGAACGGTCTGCATCGTGCTGAATGTATGTTCGATCTCGCGTACGAAAACTGCGCAACGATTGCGATTGAACCGAATGCACATGGAGAGTTCGAACGTCATTGTTTCCACAGAACACAAGCGTACGTGTGAGCGAACAGTGCCGCTTCGAACCTCTTTCGATAATCCAGCCTATTCGAGATATCGATCGGATTGATATAACCCCCACCTTTCAATTGAGAAAAGCCGAGAAAAAACTCATATTCAAAAGATGAAAAAAAAAAAAAAAATTCGCTCCGAAGAGCATTTGTTTCTTTGTTTTCTTTCTACCCTTTCGAAAGTAAAGCCTGCGCATTGTTGAACGAAAAAAAAAACACCGTAAGAAATTCTAATAATCGACAAAATGCAGGAAAAAAAATGAAATTTATGGAAAGTGCAGCTGTAAACTTAAACAAAAAAAAAATTGTATGTTTTTCTCGGAATTTAAAGACGAGAGATTCAATGAATACTTCTAGAAAAATAAAAAAATACGAATTTGCATTCAATACGAGTGCATCGATAATTTTTTTATGAAATTGAAAAGCAGTTATTGATGTATAAAATAAATAGACTAAAAAAAATCTTGAGCTCCGATCAGCCAATATTTCTCCGTAAGGATGGAAGGCGATGAAATTCCTCAGATGCTACTGTACTTCCGCTCGTTGGTATAGGTTATTATTCTACGTGGGTGTAATGGGTGAAAGGTTTTTTCTTTTCTTCAAGACAGGAAAGTAAGTGACACCCACGATAGCGTTCGCGTCGTCTAGTGGATTTACCGCTGTTGCGGCAAATATGTTAGAGAGAGAAATTGCGCGAGAGAAACAGAGAAGAGTGTCGACAAGGCCGTTCGCAACGGTGGTATAGAATAACTATATACTGTACTGAATACATATATATATATTGTATATAATATATATGTATATATACATTTATGAAGGTTCACTGCATTTATTACGAAATTACTATCGCTCCTGTTGCAACAATAATGACGTGTAATGTTGCATAGTTGTCTCTCATGCCGACTCTAGACTTCGAGAGTTTAGTATCAAAACATACACTGCAATTGCTGTTTATGCATAAACTGTGACAAAGCCGACGTAAAGTTTTCTCTGTCGTTTGCGTTTCTTCGCCAATGCGTTCAATCTCTCTTTTTCCTATTCTCGTTTTTTTTTTTTTTTTTTTTGCGTCTCACGTCTCCGTGGAGTTTCTTACGATTATAGAACAGATAGATGCTGCCGAACTACCGCCGCAGACAAATATATATATATAATATACTATATGTATCTATAGTATACCCAGATTTCGATACGCTCTTGTGCGATGTGGGACAACGCGATCGACAGGGAGAATATAATCGCCGGAGAGCGCATAGCGATTCGTTCGGCTTGTGTGTAACTCTTAAACGATTGCGAACAGCCCGGATCTGTCGGGGGATAGCGTAACTATAGCTCGAGGCACTCCTTGGCGCAGGTGAGCCGATGCATTGAATTGCATACAACCCGCCGGGGGCACGTGCTAAAATTATGTATAATCTTTCTTTTCTTATCGATCTTTATTTCTTTAGAGTTAGAGGCCAATTGTAAAAAGGTCTGTGCGCATACGAAAGAAGGTCTTTCAAGATTAAAGTTATTTTTCGTCGTTTTTTTTCTTCATTTTTACGAAACATTTTTACGAAAAAATGGATTTCTGTTATATTTCGCAATTTTTAGACATTTTTTCAGACCTGAAAACAATGTTTGAAAAAAAAAGTGAATTCTCGAACAGACGTGAAAATTCTCTGAAGATACTGTACAAATTTTGTAACATTTTATTGAATCGTTTAAAAGTTACAGCAATTTAACGATGCAGTTGAGATGTACAAAGATGTTTCAAAGATCCAAGTTATCGAGATAACTTTTATTTTTATCGGTCGTTTTTTTTCTATCGCGTCACAAAGGGGCTTTTGGTGTCGAGCTAACAGCCGTTTTACCGAACGTTATTTGATCTCCTCACTTCCTGATCGTATCGGAATCGCTATAATCGTAATCTTTATATTAATGTTACGTTATTGCATACATATAAGGGCTTTGGTATCGTCGTCGATGACGGCGTGAGGTCGTTATCCCCGATAGTAAAAGTTCTAACAGCCGATAAGCTTATCTTATCCCTTGCTGAGCGCGAAGTAAAAGGGGAATAGAGAAGGATAGGTAGACGACGACGAGACAAATCGTTCAATCTCTTTACCGGTAGTACTGTCCTCGACAAAGCGAGTCTACAGTTGCCACCAGTAAAGTAGATACAACTACTACTACTGCTATTGCTGTCGCCGTTTCATGCAACAGCAACAGCAGCACCACTTTCTCAATCGACTCCGATGAAAGGGAGTCTCTCTCGACTTCGAGAAGAATGGTGTTGCCACTGCTGTTGCCATGGTCCTCCTTTGCGTCTCGCTTCTTCGTTTCCTCTGCGCGGGGCTTTCCGATAGGCGGAAAGTGGGATTGGAATGAGGTTCTTCTCTCGATACTTTTATTGACTTCTTCCCAACTCTCTGTCTTACTCGATCTTTTTTCTCTTCTATCGACATATACATCTTTTTTTTTATCATGAAAGAAAGAACGTGAGACTTTCATCTCTCAGAGATTGGAAGAAAATGGGCAATGTTCGAAAAAAAAGTGATTGAACGTCGGGGATTCTTCGATGATAGGGCGTTTTATGGTTATCTGAGAACGCTTGAAAATTCTTTCTCTCCAGAGACATATAGGCACTTTCCCTTTCGTCTGAAGAAGAAATTCTTCCAGCCTTCGAAAATATTGCGAAATCGAAAAAAAAAAATTGTGTCATATTCTCTCCAAAAGAAAAAGTACTATTGATTGGCAGTAAAATATGGATATATATCGCAAATCGGGAAAATAAAATTGGCATATTTATTCGAATTTCACCAATTAATGAAATTTTTGAGTTCAATTTCTAATAAACTGTAGTAAAAGTGAATAAAATTCAAAGAATAATTCTCTGTTTCTCTGTATTCCTTCGTGCCGGAGAACGAGCAATGATTTTCTGTATTTAACCCGTATGAAGTTATAGTATATAAGAATAAACGATGGGACGAAGAAAAAGTGGCCTTTCAGAGAGACTTGGATAGTAATCGGTATTCGCATTATAATCATTATCTCTCATGAATATTCATAGTGTAGTGTACGATAGTTTCTCGAGTTTCTTGCCGCGATCTTAGTCGCAGCGAGTGTGCTGCACGATATACAAACTCTCACACCTCAGCATTGTTCCAACCATAACTCGAACAATATGGTTTGAAATCGTGGTAAATCTATTGGATGGTTAAACGAAGCAGTGTATTTTCTTTGAGGGGGTGCCGGACGGGTGAGCGCGTAACCAGGAATGCCAACGTAATCTTGAAGCATTCGCGCTCTGGATACCTCGAGTCACCTGGTTCGTATAATTGGCATGGATCTTCGGCCGGAACTAATTGCTCGTGCTGCGTTACTTGTTGTTGCTGACCAGGGAATCGAGGGAATATATATATATATATATCCATTTATATACGCGGTAAAAGACGAAGAAGGAGCCACGCGTACATTAAACCTCTACCAGCGATACCAGTTAACAATAACAACCGCACGAACGTTCCTCGCCTCTCCTAATCAAGCAAACCAACCACCAAACCCGACTACCGCGAGCAAACAAGCAACAGTTTTGCCGTGTGAGCACGAGCGTTGCAATTGCAAAAGAAGAAAAAAAAAGGAAAAAAAAAATTTCCGTCGAAACGAACGAAATATTTCCTGTGTGAAATCTCGTGAAATCGCCAGTCCTGCCGACACAGGCCACTCGCGAAAGCAACAAGCCTAATGTGCCCACACGCCGATAATTCAATTAACAACTTAATACACATTTCTTGGGTTCTTATACCGCATTCTTTTCGAGAGAATTCTATTTAGCGATTTTTTTTTCCTTTCTCGAGGAGGTGAAACAATTGAGATTGATCGCTATCGAACGTCTCGTTAGATTTTTTTTTTCTTCGACGGAATGTAAGCGATATGTCTGTCGAGATACCACGTCGATGAAGTAAATAGAGCGAACATTGCGAGTACTAAACATCGATTGTTTCAGGGATATCTAAATCAATGGCGACTTTTGTAGGGTTAGCGACTTTTTGACAATGAAGACTTTTAACAAATATACGCCGTTTATACCGAATATCCATCGTTACGTTTATCCCGTTATAGTAAAAAATAAAAAAAGTGTAACGAAAAGCGCCGACATTTTTACGACGCGATCGCGTGCAACCGGAAACGATGGTGGAAACCTCAGCATACAGAACGAAGGTAATGGTTATGACTTACGTTACAATTCCTGTTGAATTTAGTAGATATATATCGATAGGCTTCGAAAAACGAATAACGTCTGGAGATTTACTATCGTATTTCGATTCAAGTGAACGTGCGGAGGTATTGTGATATTTGATAAACTCCGGTGCATTGTACAGATGAAAAAAAAAAAAAAAAAAAAAAACAGAAAGAAAGAAACCGGAGAGTAAGAATGGAATGGATTGGATGGCCTTTTCCTCATCGCAAAATAAGACGACGATGATAAAGTGCGGCACTGTGTATATATGTTTGCGAATAGCGAAGATACAAAGGGTCGCGCCATGCCAGCTGGAGACTTTGCCGTCTGACTTCTCGGTGAAAACAGTAGCGAATGCCTGAATATCACCGCACGATGAATGAATAGAACGAATAAGAAAGGGTTGCGGTATGGAAAGTATGCATATGTTCTTCCGGAAACGTAAATAAGAACGCAAATTATACGATCGTTAAGAGGGAGAAAATACCGGTGCGCCGAAGTTTCGCTGCCGATCTCATAGCCGATCCATTTTTCAAAATTTATGATTGAAACCCTTAAGAAAAGGTAAAAGTTCGATACAACTCCGACAAAAAAGATCGAAACATTTTTTTTTTTTTCGAAATGTCAACTCGATTGCTCTCCGTTTCACAAGTTCGTAAATTTTATTTAAACTCTCATTGACGAGATAAAAATAAATAAATTACGCAACATAATCACGTTGTTCGTAAAAACCTGACGATGCGCGTCATATTCGGTGAGAGTTTCATGTCGACAAATAAATTTACCATGCGAAGTGTTCGCAACTAAAAACGCTAAAAAAAACATCCCCCGGTGAATAAAACGGAGTACAGTCGAAGTTCCGTATTCTTAAGTCCCCTTAACTTAACTGTTCCCTTACTTTAACTCGTTACCATGGTAACGAATTCCACTAACTGTATTTCTCCTCAGCTCCTTTTCCCCACTCCGAGCGCTACGTGCGCTACAAACGCTGCGCGGCGTCTATGCTATCAGTCATTCTGCGCACCTATAACCTCTCCATTTGAAATGTTTGAAATATGTCTCAACTCTAGGAATGTGACGAAAAGTCATTTAAAAAATCGAAAAAAAAAAGAAAAGAAAAATGTTATATTTATGGTTGTAAATGAAAAATCAATCTTAACTGCATGAAATATGGTTTTTAAATTAGTAATAAAATTATTATTATTATTATTATTAAAATAGAATAATTAGAGTCGAATAATTAATTATTATTCTACATTTTTTCAGAGTCATACACTGTATCTTGTTGCTGAGAAAGCAGTCAAACTCTTTTCACTTGTCGCAGCTCTTCGACCGAAGAATAGCTTATCCTTTGACAAGCGACAAGTGAAAAGAGTTTGATGGCGTCTCTCAGCGACAAGATGCAATGTACGATTTAGAAAAATGTTGGCTTGTCGCTGAGAGACGCCGTCAAACTCTTTTCAGTTATCGTTTGTCGAAGGATAAGCAATCCTTCGGTCGAAAAGTTGCGACAAGTGCTTCGCCACTGCGACAAGTGCTTCGCAGCTGCGACAAGTACTTCGCAGCTTTTCGACTAAAGAATTGGTTAGTCTTCGACAAGCGACAAGTGAAAAGAGTTTGACTACGTTTCTCAGCGACAAGCCACAATTTTTCAGAGTTATACATTGTATCTTGTCGCTGAGAGACGCCGTCAAACTCTTTTCAGCTATCGTTTGTCGAAGGATAAGCAATCCTTCGGTCGAAAAGTTGCGACAAGTGCTTCGCCGCTGCCACAAGTGCTTCGACGCTGCGACAAGTGCTTCGCAGCTGCGACAAGTACTTCGCAGCTTTTCGACTAAAGAATTGGTTAGTCTTCGACAAGCGATAAGTGAAAAGAGTTTGACTACGTTTCTTAGCAACAAGATACAAAGTATATTTTCTAAGATTGAGTGTTTATTTATAACTATAAATACTGAAAAAAAAAAAAAATTTACGAATTTTCATTCACTCAATTTTCGTAAATAATAAAATACGTATATGTACATTACATATCTTTCGATTACACGATATATTTATTTTTCTTTATTATTATTATTTGTTTGTTTATTATTATTTATATTTGTTGCGCACGAGATTCAAGATTCAAGAAAGCGTAAATATTTTTTCGATTTCTGGGTTATGTTATTCACCGGCCGGCCTTTACAGTTTGGTGCCTATTTGAAAAAATGTAAACTGCGCACGCGCAGCGGTTGCAAGGTGGCTGCGTACCTGCGGACGCAGGTACGAAGGTATACCCCTCGTTACCCCTATTCGCAACAACGGACCGAGAGTAGGGACGATAGGGGAAATACAGAATAGGGATCGGGTCCGGTCCCGTCGAGTTAAGAATACGGAACTTCGACTGTAATACGTATCGTATATTGCGACGATCCTATTTCGTTAATTTCAGTTAGCCAATTCGTAATAATTAGTCTTGTCAACAACAAAAACAGTTCGGCGAAATAACGGACCTGTACACCGGGGGTGAAATATATCGCGTGAATAAACCCTGACGTTGAGAACCCGCCACGACGACGACCCGTTCGATAATAACTTGGCGTACTGAAAGACAAAGTGACCGAAGAAAGGATAAATGCAGCTGACAGGCGAGCTATAGACGAAGCCAGTCAGGCAAACTCCTAAGACTCGTCGGAGTAATTAGGAACAATGGGTATAAGTAGCGATGGCGGTATGAAGGAAAGTGCAATTAGCGAGAGACGAGAAGAGGGGTGCGGGCTGTAGTCATGTATCCTGCCGGGTCGGGTATATATATATATCTATAGTTATTGCGTAGAAGCAGCTACGGTATGGAATGTACGAAGACGAAGGGTGCCACGACGATGACTAAGGTCGGTCGGTCAGGTGGACGACTTCAGTGGCGGAAGAACGAAGTAAAGGGGTTGTTCAGCTGCGCACATACTTGGAAAACGCTACGTCGACGGCATAGCTTCTTTAATAGAATATATATATGTATATTTACATATGCATGTATATTCACCGAGGGAATATATATAGATATGTATAGGATACATAGATATGTAACGGAGGGGACATCCCTCAGTGGGACTGCGGGTTGCCGCGCGCCTCCCCTCGAACCCGCGACGGCCTTCGGTCCGTCACGCAATCCGGAAATATTCAAATTCCCTTAACCACAATGCGACATCGTGTGTACAAACTTCTCTTGGGTTGTAGTCCTACGAATCGAAGCTGAAGTCATTCAGGATATAAAAAGAAGAACGGCGAGGTTACGGAAGGCATAAGACGCGTTTTATGAAGATTTTATTGACTGACGGATGATTTTTTTGGCTAATAACTGTAATGAGACGAGTTCGTTGACATGCGAAGTATATACGAAGGATGATACAAATCGGCTTTTACAAATGAATGAACTTTAGATTTCGTATACTTTGTACCGAATTATGTGAAAATTGGTAATGCGACTCAGATTGGATGGCGCTTCGGGGCATTGAAAAAGAGGGGTGAAGGTTCCGAAAAAAACAGAGTAAATCCTTCGTCGCGGGGAATACCAACGAACGCGCTCGATGAAGAATTCATTATCTGAGGGAAGATTTTCTAATCACTGTAATCAGCTGGGTGCGCTGATACGCGAACTATTCTTAGAGATCGTTCGGCTTTGTAAGGCGAATGAAGTTAAGGTTCGGTATACTGGGTACGAAATTACAGGACATTTGTTAATGTAGCAATGATTGTATGGTGGTTTTGAGATGACAGAACTGCAAGTCACCCTCCTCCCTTGAAGGGTTTTTTACCCCTTTGCGTGTTTTTTTTTTTTTTTCACCGGTCTGTAACGGCACGACGAAATTTTTTTTCTAACATTTTTTTTTGCTGAAAAAGGATATTTTGTATATAGGATATTTGTATTTCAGAAAGAATTCTCCGCCAAGAAGTCAATTTGTAATAATTGAATCACAAAATAAAAAGATCGTCAGTCGTAAATTTTTTTTTTTTTAAGATTGCCGTCTATAGTAGAAGCTGAATGTAATTTTGTGGCTACAGATTTCGTATAATTTTGAAGAATTACCTGAAGCAGTTTAATCTGTTTGCTTCCAGAAACGAAAAGGAAAATTAATTTAACTGTTACTTTTTTGTTGTCATTTATCTATAATGATAATGAAAGAGAAAGAAGAAAGGATTGCGTTGTGTCGTAAGGGCGTGGGAAAGACAGTCTCTAGGCAACTGAACGAAGAGTTCGCCGCCTACTGAATAGCGGCAGCCTAGAGAAATGAGCCACAGCCGCAATAGAATTGACGTTGGTTCCGCGTCCCGCCGCTCCTCCGCATTCATTAATCCGGGCAAACGTGTGTAATTGGTCGGTGGGGCGGGTGGGTGGCGGAGAGGCGCACAAATATAATTAACCTGTGAGAGAGCAAACCAACCCACACCCACCCAATGGCAACACGAAGTTGTTGGTCCATCGGGTGAACCAATTCTTTAATTATAACGTTCAACTGCCGACTAATTAGGAATTAAGCGGATTGTTAATCGAGAAACGAGAAGCGAGCAAAAGAAGAAAAGGCCTTCGAAAATCCACAGACGAAAAAAGATTTAGTCAAAAAATCATGAATTTTCAGTAAAAAAAAAATAATAAAAATGCCTATGTTTTTAAAACCCAAAAAGTAACCTTTTTTTCGATCGCAAATATGCAATTTCCCAAAAAAAAAAAAAAAAATTCGGAAAAAATTCAGAATTTTGCGATTCCACAATGGAGTGATTAGTTATTGAGCGATTCGATGATTTTTATCGTCAATTTGATCATTAACTTTGATTATGAAATGTATTCGCTCGTTAATTTTTGCCACCGATATTATAGAGAGTTGTACGTGTTGCGTGTCTCGGAACTTTTTTGCGGCGGTGTGTCTCTCAACGCCGCGAGTATCTTAAACACTGTCACGTTTCGCTCGACGATTCAGTTGAGAAGTTACGAATAGCCAGAAGCCGGGACTGTCCAATCAGCTTGGGCGGGGGAGGCTCTCGTGCCGCGTTGCGCTGGCAAAGCGTGTGTGCTTAAACGAGCTCGCGCTTTCTCTAATAAATTAAAGAAAAATCTTGATGCACACAAACACACGGATAGAAGGGTGATTAAGGCCGTGTGGTGCAATTCAGAGACCCGTGCAATATTAGCTAGAAATCTTCGCAAGCAGAGCGCTACCACCCGTTATCCACCATCTCGATCTATACCTAATACATATATTAAAAGCGTATCGTTTAAATACGCAAGTACAGTTACAAATGCCGACGTTTTCCGATATTTTTTTTTTTTTCGACGGAACAAAAAAAAATTTTTTTTGTTTGTTTTTTTTTTTTAAGTAACAGAAATTAATACTTTTTTAATTGTTGATAGTCCAAGTTAAAATTATGCTCTCTGAATTGTTGACAATTTTATTCGACATTATGCGACATTAAATTTTGAGAAATTTCCATCCAATAACATTGGCAATAAATAATTGATTAATATTAAAATATTTATTTATCAAAAATATGATCGGCAATAATGACCTTAATTTTGAAATTTCGGATCGATTACCCGCTTATCAATTAATAAACAGCGTCGTAATGCGTGTTTAATAAATACGAGAAAAGTGCGTATATGAAATGCTTTTATGAACAGATTAATTAGTCATTTGTTTATTTGTGTTTTCATATCCATTATCCACTGAATAATAATTATGAAAATTATAAATTAAATAAGAATATCAATACATTAATTACGCAAATAAAATTTATTAATCCATTGAGGATATCGTCAGAATACTGAATTCATCCCTTTAAAAAATTATTTACGTAAACAAACTTCTGGAGATATACGACTGAGTAGTAAATTATTAAACAATGATATCTCTATTTGTCTCTCCACCGCGTCTATCGTTTGTTTGGTTATATCCAGAAGTTGAGAACCAACCAAAGCTCCGTTTTCTTAGTACTCCCCGTGGACATTTAGCGTAATATTATGTGGTTTGTTAGTGAGATATGAGAATAAGCGGTAATACGAGACGACGGCGGAGGGGACGCACTTTGCCTCTCGGGAGATGAAACTCGGGCTGCAGTATATTATACCCTGCAATACACGAGGTGTAAAACCACCTGGGCTTTGTGTTACAAGTCTCAGGGGCTCGAGATTCTCAGCTTATATCTGCGTACGTTGAGTTCTCGTCACTGCGCAGCTCCGCAGCTCACCTGGACCGGCGCATCAATTACTACAACATTTTTTCACAGCTCCGCGAGTCCAGTGTCTCTTCAAGGACAGATTTATACACGTCGCAGTTTTAATAACAACAATAACAATCATAATGTACCGAGCTGTACAATAAACATCGCGTACGGAACGATTAAACGCTTGTGATATTGTGGGGACAGTCTGTGGCGTGCCTCTGCGTTTTCTTTGATACCGCACGAACATGAGAGCGGATATTTCATGCTCCGAACATTGCATGTTGTAGTCTATGAATGTCCAGGATCCGGCGAATGTGTCGCGCGCTTCGGTACGCTCGATGTGTATGTATAATTACACGAAGACACGATGGCGACGAGGACACGGGCGGCTGCGTGTGTTTCTACAGTCGCAATGCGGAATTAGTGTATCTCTCGATGTGTAAAAAAAAAAAAAAAATAAAAGACGTTCGTTCTGTGTTTTTTTTCGTCGACAACATTGATGAGAATAAAATTGGTTAAATTACACGGTTTTGAGAGAATATATATATTTTTTTTAGCACAATTTTATTTGTATCGTAATTTATCATCGGATAAGAATGGAAAGATTCGCGTCTCTCAGACAAAACGGATGAAGAAATTAGCGAGATAATACTGCCAGACTCGAAGCAGACGATCACGCGACTGATGGAAATTGTGAGAAGCTAGAAATAGACGGTACGCTATGGCATCGAGACATCCATCGGATCTAAATTTTTTATTACTCCGAAAATATGATGCATCATAATTTTTTCCCGAATTAAGTACTCAAGTGCTCTCTACATTAGAAAACGTAAAAAAAAGATATTTTTTGCAAGTAATGAATATAAAAAAAATATAAAAAATAATTGGAAGAATGGATTGCACTCGTAATGTTGAGGAATTATCAATTGCATCGAATTTGAATGGCGGGCTAAATGGATAAATAAAAATATTGTATACAATTATTATCAATAGGTATTTAATCAAACAATTGATTAACTTAGAGATATATATTAATTCTGTCGATAACAGTACAAGAAATGTAGAAAATCCCGTAAAATCCGAATTCATCTCGTATGCTGTATCGAGCAAAGGCACGCGCTGCGTATATATGGAAAGCGTAAAAGTCCGACGATAATTAGCGGCTTTTATAAATTTCGAGAACGGGAATTAATTGCGCGAGAAGCCTTGTTCGCTCGCATCGCAAGAGATAATCGTATTGGTTGGCCGATCGTTAATGCTACTCTGGCAAAAGGTACCTATATACAAGCGTTGCATATACGGCGCGTTTGTAGCGCCGCACGAGCCAATCGGATCCGCCTTGATTGGCGTATTAATTATTATACACGCTCGTCGATTCCCCGTGTGTTAAATGTCTACTTTGGCGATAACAACGACTCAAGCGCCATGATTATTCGAGCAAAACATCCCCCTCCGCTCCACCCCTCCGCCAATCTCGACGAGTCTCTCGGATGCGTGCAACAATCATTTCGACTTCCATCAGTGCCATCAGAGCTCTTTGGTGGAAACTTTCGTTCGGACGAAATAAATTAGCATCCCGAAAGTCAACGGAGTGAGAAAGAAAAATTAAGGGAAAGAGTTGTATACGGAGTACCGAATGGCGACGGTGAATTCCCGAGCAACGAGAGAGCGCCCAATCGTCGATCGATCGGTAGAGGAGAACTTCCCGCTCCACCGATGACTGACAGCTCATTTATTCGCCGAAGCATGTACCGCCCGAAACGTGTCGGTGATTGGTACACTCACACATTTTTAATCGACTTTCCGCCGACCATCGGTGGCTCCACCGTCCAATTGGATTTGTTGCCGTGGGAGCTTTTAATTGCTTGTAATAATTTCTTTTCTTTCGTTCATTTTATTTTCGCGCTCGATTTACTTTTTTTTTTTTTTTGCAAACGGGAAATACGGGAAATGGAGCGTTACGATCTCCAAATTTTATTAGAAAACTCTGATATTCGTAAAATAGCCGAACATTCGAATGAATTCTATCGATTGCTCTCCCGCCGACATTGTTGGAATTGAGAATTAAGCGGTTTACTTCACGCGGTGCCTAAACTTTTTGGTATCGTGTATTTCATTTTGTTAAAATGTCCCACCGTCTTAGTTAACTATTGCGTCTGTTCGAGAAGAATGATCTCCGTGTATAACTGGATAACGAGGAAGAGTGAAGTGCGCATACAGACCGCCGGGAGCGGGAGGGGGGGACATGCCATTTGCGTGCGTACAATGGAAAGGAAAACGGGATAATAGTTATACGGACCCGGAAACACGAGCGGGCGGGAGCACACTAACTTGCTATGTACATTATTCTATCTGCATACATAAGTATCTAAGTGCAGCATACAGTAAACCGAAAGACAGGCGCTCCCGAGTTTTTCATAGCTATTAGCAGCAGCCATAGTCTCGCATATCGCAGCGAGATCAACGGCAGAATAAATGTGTAATTAAATGTATATACAGACACACATACCGACACTATATAAAAAAATAATAAGTCTTAAGTTTTATAGAATAGAAAACGAATTCCTCGAAGTTAAATGAAAGCTGAGCGATCTTTCAACGAAACCTGACAGTGCCTCGTGAATCTCCATCGAAAGTAACAACACTTACAAGAGAAATTGCGCCGTTTCAATTTTCGTTGCAATTTCATTCATAGAACTGCACACGGGATGTCAACAACCTTTCATTTTCCAAGAAACCGGCATTCCAAGGTTGCGCCTCGAATTATGAATAATAAATATTGCGTCAGTAAAATCGGAATTGTAAATATTTTACGGGAATTTAAATAAATGTATAATTTTATTCAAGATTACGCGAAAAGAAAAAAAAAGGTATCTGCTAATAAGATCGATATTCCGAAATTGCGATAAATTACGGACAGACAATCGCTTGAAATTGGCGATACAATTTTTTTTTTTTTTTTTAAACGACGTCTTTGCTTGAATGAATAAACAAACTATAAATAGATATGGTTCGGGAAGTCCTATTCGAAGTCCAGAGAGGATAGTCGATACGTTCGAGAAGTTAAGATATCGATCTCAATTTATATCGTACGTATACGAACGACGAAAAAAAAAGGACACATTGACGAACGACTATTGCAACTCCCGCTGCTTGTCCTCTCGCGTCGCCAAAAGCCACTTTCGTTTTATCCCTCACTATTTCACGCGACTATAATTCTTTGCTATTGCCTACGTCTCTTTGGTTGCATCGATTTCTCGTTTATAGCGTAAATACGCGTTCCCGTGTGCACGAAGGGTGCGACCCTGAATACACTCGCGACACGTGACCGTTTCAATTGCCGGAGTTTCCACTGTACCGAGTCTCCGGTGTTAACTATTAAGAACGTGGGCGACTATGGTAGGCGAGAGGGCAGCTGGCGAAGAAGAAGAAAATTATTTTATCCCGCTGGGAGAGACATTTCTCGCTCGCGACGCACACGCGCGCCCGCTGAGAATCGGAGCCACGTGTTCGATACAGCAAATGCATCTTTGCGCTCATTGCTCACAGTCGATCGTGTTATCTTGCAGAAAATACTTAAAATACAACCGTTTCAATCCATTACGATATTTAATCGAAAATAAAATACTCAAATGTAATAATAGTTTTATCGATTTTATTACGTTCCGCTGGCATTCGCTCGATGGCCTTTGATCGAATTAAACTGATATCGATGTATTGTATACAAGTTTATGGGCATTGAATACGAGAACATGTAACATTATTTCAATAATAATATTTCCGCGGTGAAACTGTTATCGAATAATGTTTGTTTTTTGTTGGAACGACGAACTGCATAATGCAATTGTAATGCAGTCGCTTCAGCTGTCTAGTTATTCCTCTTTCTGCTGTATTCTCTTTATCTTCGTCTCTGTTTCTCTCTCGGTGTTTAATAAACCGGATACTAATTGAACTATTAAGACTCGGCGTGCGAGTGAGCGAGCGAAATGCAGACGATCCAAGTGAATAATTTACAGGACACGGAGGTCGTTGAAACTCTGTCGCGCGTTTGCTCGGTTTTCCGGCAACTCTCTTTTCATTCCTCGCAACTTGTCTCAATGGAACGTGCCAGAGGCTCGTGCGAGTGAATAAGCGTAGGCGTCGCGAATGCTAGACAACGCAATTGCTGGGACGACGTTGGAACGCGAAGTTCGAGACATTGGCGAGAATTTGAACGCTCGTAACGATGTTAGCTTTAGATTAGCTTATCAACTGTACAACGATGTACTTCATTTTTTTTTACGTAATTAGCCTTAAAATGTATGTTACAAATTCAAAATTTTCGTATCTATATAAATAAATGGTCCCCATGACAACCCATCGATTAAATTCTCCATATTATTTTGGTGTTCCATATTCACACGCGATTACTCTGCTAATTCACCAATTCGGGTTCTAATGTCTCTGAAAACCCTTTTCTATGCATTATTTTTCAACCCGCAACACTATCATATTAAGTAACATCGTTCCCCGAATCCTCGATCCAATTTCTCCAGATCCCGCGTGCGTAGGCGCCAATGTCACGATTGCGAAAAAAAAAAAAAAACCAAATTCGAAGAAATTCGCGATTGATCGATTCTATTCAATATTTTCTTACGTAATTATCGTAAAAATGTGCGCAGAATACGAATGACTTCCTATATGTCGGATGCTTATTACATCGGGTATGCAGTGCTTTTGCCTTGCGATGAATATTCTCGAAACGCTCCATAAAAGATGCAGTCACCTACATATTTATATGCCGTCTACTTTTCGCGGTAGAATGCTCTCTTCCTGT